>JBCNYG010000006.1:15023242-15042888 GCA_039654305.1 Porochilus rendahli | reverse complement strand
ATAATACTTAAAAAAATACACCAAAAAACTGAAATAATTTGAAATTTTTGGTGTTCTATGATCACATGCAAGTAATGAAATAGTGACTACCTTGTTCTTATAAACATAAATACCAGTCAAAACTTTGGACACACAAGCAGGACTCTCAGCAGACACTGGGCGAAAGCTGGGTACACCCAGAACAGCTCACCAGTCCATCGCAGGACCAACACACATAGGGGACAGCAATTAGGAACAGCTACTTAGCCTAATGTGAAGTCTTTGAACTGTTGGAGGAAAATGCAGAGACTGTGCTGCCCCTGGTGTTAATTAATGTCATTTTAAACACAAAGGGAATTTTTTTAGTTTTAAATTGTATTAGCTGTTTTTCTTTTCATTTCACTTCAGTATTTTTGAATGCATCTCAGTTCACAGGATTTCTTTAAGGCGTTAATGTAACACTATTGCAGAAAACTGTAGGCAATTAAAAGTGTGAGGATTGTCTGGACCCCTGAAGGGTTCTTGAATTGTAACACAATTTATTTATTGATAAAAAGGAAAGAAAATGTGGAGAATACAACCAATGAGAAATGGGGAGAACAAATCTACAAAGGGATGTCAAAGACAGCAAAGTTGGAATTTTATACAAAATGACCATGTAATACTAGACTGATGAGCTCATCTTTATCCATATGATAATGTTATTGACCTTAAATTAACAATTTAATAACTGAATATCTATAAATTCCTAATGAATTAGAAGGTATGTCCAAACTTTTGACTGGTACTGTATATACCGATCAGGCATAACATTAACAACATTATGACTACTAACAGGTAAAACGAATACGATTGATTAGTAACATTGAAACAGCATGAACTGTTTGGTTCACTATCTGGGGATAGATTAATTTAAAATGTTTTCTGACTTGTAGAAATCAGACCCTAAGGGGATCAAGTGGTTCAGAAAATGAGTGAGACGAGTGAGTTATTTTTGAAAACCTATTAAAAAATTCTTAGTATTCTACTCCCGGCCTGATTATCCATTACTGACTCTGGATCAGCTGAATAAGTTGAAAATGTTTTGAATAAATGAATAAAACAATAATAGAATTAAATTTTTGTATGATATGTAGAACTATTCAGATCTCAGAGAGTGTTTATTTGCCTTCAGCTGATCTGAATAATTCTCCATACCATACTTTGCCTCGTTCAATAGTTACTTTTCCTGAGCTGATAATGCTTGAATCAAAACGACTGACAAACATTACAATTATTTCTTTTTCTTGCTTCAATCTGGAAAACTGACTGTTTATTTCTGCCTAATACGTCCTACTCCTTGGCAAGTGGCACTATAACAAGATAATTAACAATAATGTGCCAAAGGCAAGGGAAATGGTACTTAACACTCTATTCATGGTTATTCAATTCACCAACATCCTCCGAGCCTGAGGCGTAAAATTGTTTTAGCACATACAAAGTGGGAAGATAAGCAAAAAAAAGATTTTCATGGTTCATTTCTTTTCTTTAAGTCATGATGGACGCAGATGAACCCTGAAAGCATGCGTGAGTACATACCAAAGGAAAACATAAAGAAAAGCAAAGGCAAGTCAGGTGATTTCTATGCTTTGAGCCGAGCTAAGTAGCTAACGGTGTCTGCTGAATCTACTCATTCTGAGATAAGTACATACGACATGGAAACATAAGTAACCCATATTCAGTAAAGTGTGTCTGTTATTTTGATTCGACCATTATCCACTGGGAATAATGTACCTTTAATTCTGAGATATAATACTAATCAGATTGCACTGTTTCCATGTATATACTAACCAATGTTATTTACTTTACCTGTCAGTGGTCATATTGTTTTTAATGTTATGGCAAATCAGTGTATATACGGTATATACAGTGATAAATCTATAAGCTCAAATATTTACAGTTTCTCACACAATTTCTATATTCAATATTCTTTTTGGATACATTCTAATGGAGCAGTACGGCTCACCATGTTCTGGCTCTTTTTAATAAAAAGTCATGTGAGGTAGCATGTAGTGTCGTGATATTCACAAAGCCTTTGAATTATGCCTCCCCAGGTGCCATGTGTGCCGCAGGTAAAAGTAAAATCAGTGTGAAATACCAGCACTTATCAACTCTTCCACTGAGGATAACATAATAATGTCAGATACAATAAACCCCTCTGCATGCTGGGAGTTCACATGCTTTACAGACAAGCCGCATCACGCTTCAGAGCATAAGGACAGGAGTTTAAAACATAACTAGCTGAGGACAAAACAAAAATATGAATCACAATTCTCCCCAAGGCAATAATCCGAGTAATTTGCTCTCCAGAAGCAATCCGGAGAGCAATCGGCTGTGTCAAAACCTGTCACAAGCAGATTCAAGTCATTCTATCTATGCTTTCTGAGAATACATTTATAGTCAGAGCTTAAAGAAACGGGCGGTGTTTCTTAAAATATGTCATGCAAACTGCTCATTACATTTTGGATGTATGTACAATATTAACACTACATATAAACCATATAATATATAATATACAGTTTATTATTCACAATATTAAATGAATCAGGAACCTTTATTCAAAGTATTGTTTAAGTGAGGAAGAATAACCCCAAGCATGCTGCTGACTAGTTGAGGGTTAAGGATCTTATCTATTTAATCTTATCTCATTTAACTGCCACTATGATTCCGTTGACTCTTGTGTCTAGTGAACATTTCACAGTAGATATTTTCAGTCCGTATCTTTACAGAAAGCATATAGACTTACATCTCCAATGAGCAAAAAGAACATGAGAGTTGCGAGGAAAGTTCATTCTATCCTGAAAACTCTGTAACCAAAAATCATTACAGTATAAAGGTCTAAATAGGCTCAGAACACTCTTTACATTAGTTTCCTTGAAAGTACAGTATCCAGTTCATCTTACCCACTAAAGCAAGGCAGCGGCTAGCCATCTACTGTTTTTGGGCAACTCAAACCCAATAAACATCTAAAGGACTAATTTAAAATGTGAAACAAGCTATTGAATGTTATGTAAGCTTGTTGAAATATTATTCTTAAGATATACTGATTACATTTATTAGCAATCAAGCATCTAATACATTATTATATTATTATATAATATTATATAAATTATTATAGCAATTATTCAGACAGAGAAGCAATGGCAGAGCACTGAGGAGGACTACAGCAAAAAAGCACATGTTGATGGACAACGTATCACATCTCTAATGCCTTATGATAAATTTCCTGAAAAGGAAAAACAGTAATGACGGTTGCCTGAAAAGAAGTGACACAGACACTTCCAGTACCTTTTTGAAAAGTTCAGAAATGTTGAACTCAGAGTGACAGCAATTTTCATGAAAGATAGTCTAAAAAAAAGTCCACCTAAAGTCCCCCTAAAAAAAAAAACCCTGGCTAGATTTGTGTAGTGAGTCTTGTCTTTTAAGCACACAACTGCGTAAACTAGGACAGTACACACAGTACTTAACATTTGACAGGTCGATCAGGTTCTTCTCTCTTACTCACCCTCGGTCTGGCTCCAACATGAAAACCTCACAGTCAGATCTGGAAAGAAGGTGTGTTGTCTTCTTTCAAGAGATGAATGCCCAAAATGTATAAACATTTGGAAACATGATGAAAGATAGTCAGACACCTACGCTAAAGTACCCAGGGGAAATGTTTTTTTCTTTGACTTCTCAGGTGACATAATCCTGAAGGTAATTCTTGTCATTTAGTTATCATCTTTGTCACAAATACTGGCCTTTAAATCTCCTTGGTGAAAAAGATGCCTATCGTTTTTTAAATGTGAGATTAAAGAAGACAAAACAAATCCAGGTTTGGCATTAACAGGATTCAAACATACAAGCTCTTCATCAGAGTGCAAACACTTTACCACGGCAACACTGGCAATACTGACTGATACTAAAACAAATATTTTCATATTTATTGTTCACTGTATAGGGTGGCAGTGAGGCATAGTGATTAGCATGATTGCTTCACAGCAAAAAGTGGGTCATGGGTTTGAGTTCTGGCCATTCCTGTGCCTTTTCTTCCTGTGCTTGGTTTCCCCCTGTTACTCCAGTTTCCTCCCACAGTCGAAAGACATTCACATTAGGCTAACTGGCTGTCCCAAATTACCCCTAGGTGTGAGTGTGATCGGTGTGTATTGCCCTGCTATGGATTGGTGAGTTGTTCAGGGTGTACCCCGCCCTTGCCTAGTGTCTGCTGATATAGGCTCCAGCTTCTAGGCAACCTTAGGATTAAACTTAAAGCTAAGGGGAGATGTTAAATTACAGGGGTCTTCTGTCTCAGAAGACAGATGACGTCTCTTTTCTTTCCATTTGTTATTATTGCTCTCAAGACGAAACTATTGAAATCATTTGTAAAGCCCTATGGGTATAATATACTATTGTCTGGGAAACACTGTCTTGGACTAAACTCATAACCTTCAGACTTTATCAAATACATTATAACCTTATCCACATGGCTACAAATACCTTTTCCTTGAGTCTTAAAATGGAAATACCACAGAAAAGTCATAAATAATATCTATAAACATAAAACTAATCAACACTGACTTAGAACTAAAACTATTGTACAGTCAAAAACATCTGGGCTTACTCAGAAGGAACATACTGCTACATTTAGAATTTCTTATCATAATCCGATCATGTTTAAATGATTTAACATACCGGCTAACAGCGCTGAATTCTGATGGCGATAAAACAAAAAAATCAACAGCACTGAAGAATAAGATCTCTGTGAAAGATAATCATGCATATCAAAACATGGCCCTGGATACCTAGGAGCACCTGACCTTTTTGCAAGCCTTTGCAGTGTAACACAACAATGCTGGTGTGTCACACTGTGATTTCCACACAAATAATCCTTTTTAACATGTGGAGTTACAACATTTAAATTATACACTTTAGCATTTGTAGTTTCTCATGAATTTGGACGAATTAAAGTACCTGGAGTCAACGCAGGTAAGTATGTGCAGAACATGCAGACTCCACACAGAACCACCCCTGCCGAGCCAGGGACTTGGACCCAGAATCTTAAACTAATATAACATCATGCTGTAGGTCTAGAAGTTGTAGTTCAGAATTGGGCCTTACCATAAAGTGCAGCCCATGAAGGTCGTCTCTGCTCTTTTTGTGCCATTAGTGTGGTGGAGTGGGATTTGTCTCTCTCCTCTGCAATTCTTTGCCCATCCACAATCTTCAGCACACACACACACATTAGGAAAATCACCTGCAAGCACATTCAATGACACCAGTTTAAGGCCATGTTAGAAAAAGAAGTTAAAAAACACAAATTCCAAACCTGGAATATAAAGCATAAAAGATTCAACATAAGGCAAGATAACACATGTGTGTGAGTGTAGCAGGTACTATTTACTTATTTTTTTTTATTGATTTATGGGATCTTCATGACCTTTTATCACGCCACCCTCTTGAAGCAAACATTTGACCATCACAGCCACAGGCCAGAGGTGACAACAGACTCACTACAAGTTGTCATGATTGTTTACATTTGATTAGTATGGCAACAGCACAATCTATCTTTTTTAAATGAAATAGCATGAATAGGTGGAGTTAGACTCTTTAACATGTAGGCAATTAGAACTGAGTTTCTCTGAATTGTAGTTTTAGAGCCAGTGCAAAGCAATCAATTATGATGTGAATTTTAAACATTTTGTGAACTGTATTTTCTTTTTTCTTTATTCTCTGTCTCTGTCTCTCTGTCTCTGTCTCTCTCTCTCTCTCTCTCTCTCTCTCTCTCTCTCTCTCTCTCTCTCTCTCTTTTACTTTGGTCCGGATATGAGAACATGTTACACTTTTGCTCTGTACCGCTCTTTCTTTGGCTCAGTTTAGTAACTCTCACAGAAAATAATCACTGGTCATATCACTGGTCACCCATAATACAAAGCATTCATTTTTGGCATGCATCCTGCAGCTGGGTCAATTTAGAGTCAAAGGATGTTCTCACTGCAGTCAAACTGTTGAGTTCACTTAGATATGGACGGAGACCACCACTCTGTGTTCTTACGTCCTCAAACAAGCTACACTGAGAGAGTAAACAGCACTTTCCCAACATTTTTACATGGTAGAAGGTGGACAAACTAGATGTTGTGTTCTTTTTCCTTTTTATAACTTGAACCAGTTTGTATTTTAATTGAATTGCAGATTGTACTACACAACCAGTGCTTATCATAAAGTTTGTATACAACACAACAGTGACTCGACTAGCAAGCCATAAAGAAATCGCTCTGGTTACCTACCCATAATAATATAAGTCCTAAAATAAATTGTTGGAGCATGTTTATAAAATCAAGAACAACTCAAAGACAGATAATGACTTAATCCATTATAATGAATGACTCACTCAGTGGATTGAGGATTCAATAATTTTTTCATTTGCCAAACCACTTAATCCTGTTAGGGTCACAGGGAGGCTAGAGCCTATCTCTGACTCTGAGCAAACAGCTCGCCAATCCATCACACAACCATTCATACACACACTCATACCTAGGGGCAATGTGGAACAGCCAATTTGTCAAATGTGCATGTCTTTAGACTTGGAGGAAACCGGAGTACCTGGAGAGAAACCACACAAGCACATGCAGAACATCAAAACTCCTCATAGAACCAAGCCTAGACAAACCTAGGATTCAAACCCAGGACCAATTATGAGGCGGACATGCTAACCACTATGCCACTCAAGACTCTTGAAAGGTGACAAAGCTTATAGCACCCAGTATTACTGGATTTCCCATACAAGTACTAACCAGGCCCTGATTAGCTTCCGAAATCAGACAAGACCACAGTTCACATATTTTTGTTAGGGGTGAGGTCAGGACTTTGGAAAGGCCATTTCAAAAGCTTAATGTAATGCCTACTTTATCTTTTTCACAGCCAGCCTTAAAGTTACAGTCCATATCCAACATCCACATGTGTCCAAGTACTTAACAGCTTAAGGTTATGCTGAAGAACCCTGAGACTCCCATCATTATTTATTCATCCACATTGTGCAATGCACCACTTCCAAATAAAGGCTTTTTCTACTGTTCGCGGGTAGCAAAACAGCTCTAGAACACGATGCTACCACCACCATGCTTATCAGTGTGAACACTGTTCTTGGGGTTAAATGCTCGCTTTACACCTCCAAATATACTTGGGGTCACTGCTACCAATCTTTTCTCCAGGTGGATTTTATTTTTCTTTCTTAGGGGTTTCTTTCTTGGATGGCTGCCTCTCAGTCCAGAGTGATGTAAAACTCTCTTTACTGTAGACAGTGATACTGAAACTGTTTCAGCAGTTTCCAGTTCATAGCAGGCCTGTGCCACGATGGGTTCTGGCCATCGAAACCGGTGTCCTCTCAGCTGGAGGTGACAGTTTAGATCTCCTTCCAGACCTTGGCAAAGTAGTTCAACCTCCCAATAACTAATGTATGTACAATTGTCTGAACTGATGATCTTGGGATCTGCAATTGATTAGAAATGGCTCCAAGTTACATTCCCGACTGTGTAAATGTACAATCCTCTTTCTCAGATCTGCACTCAGCTCCTCAGACGTTCTCATTGTACTGTGTGTTGGTTAATAAACCTTTTTCATGTTGATATGGAGATGTTACTAGCAATAATCAATCGTAATCACTAACAGGAAGCTAAGACACTTTGGCAAGTAAAAAGACATTTCTGCACCACTGAATTATTAATCAAATAGGGTGTATATATATTTCTGACCTTGTATGTATTATTTTGGTCCTGTATTGTTTTTTTTTTTTAAAAACATTAAAATAAATAAAATTACATAAAATTCTTGTATTTTTTTAAATAAAAAATATGGTGTATGGTGCACACACTTTAAGAAATGATTGGAAGCCTAATATTGCCAAGACAATCATGCTCACGATAAGTGTATGTAAATCTCTGGCCACAACTGCGTACTGGAAAGAAATGTAAACCCCAGATTAACTAAACTTCGGGGAACAAGTAGACATACAACACACCATTAAAATCAGTATATAAAATTCTAGATAATATATATACTATAGAAATATCCAAATAGGAGATTCTTTTTCCTTGCTTGATATTTGTTGTGTGTGTGTGTGTGTGTGTGTGTGTGTGTGTGTGTGTGTGTGTGTGTGTGTGGCTGTCAGTAGTCAGACCAAACTTAAAAAAAACAATAAACAAGTCGACAACTTTTTTGGTGTCATCAAAGCCCAAGAAACACTAACTATTTACAATTTTTTGTTAGATTTCAACAGTGATGTTGACTTGGTGTTTAAAATGTCATTTGGTTTGTGTTAGTCTCTCCCCATTCAGGTAAATAGAAGCCCTGTCCTGTATAGCTGGAAACAACTGTCTAGGAGTGTTGCCAAGGCCACCAAGCAGACAGACTTTATATCTGACAAATCACCTTATTAATGTTTACATGAAAAGTACGATCGTGTTCTGAAGCAAGCTTTGCTTATCTTACTTTTGAATACGGTAAGACTTTATTCCATGGTCATGTAAAAGCATTTTTTCTTCCATGTGTTTATTTATTAGTCATTCACAGTGTATGGGGTGTTTGCCATGGCATCCACTTGTACTTTAATTTTCTATCACTTTGTTTTATCCTTCTTTTTCTATGTTTCTGGCTTTACCCCTTCTGGTCTGCAGATGTTTTAAAATCTGCTATTTGCATGTGTTTTACTGATGTACTGAAACAAAGCCTGAAAATAAAAGTAATGCCAGCATTGATTCTGTACCAGCTGACCAATCACACTGCATCATTTCTTTATATAGGCAAAGCTTCCTGTCCTTCTGCTGATCTTTTCCGGATAGGCTTCACCTGTTGCTAATTTCTCTCTTTAGTTTTTGAATTTATACCCTCTGTGTGTTTCCCTGTTTAGTGGTGAAGTTGTGTACATTCATTTGTGACGCAAAGCCATGTGTGTTCTGGGCCTATCTGTGCCTCTATCTCTTTGTGTTTAGCTTTTTCCTAGTTTTGATTCTGACCTGTTTATCTCTCTTGGTCTGTTTTCGCCAGTGCGTGTTCCAGCCCTTTCCTGATGTGCTGGTGATGATCATTAGAACAGATCTAATGAACATGTTTTGTTTATCTCCATGTGTCCTGCACCTCTCTTCCACATCCCTCTCATACAACAAGCTGATTTTGCAATCAAACCGGTCTGACAGACTATCCTTAATCCTCTAAAAAAAGGGCTTCAACCCAACTCTGATACCATTAATATGATTATTAAACAGGAATGTTTTGAAGGCGTGGCCAGTCTTTTGACAGTACATTTAAAAGAACCAATAAACCAATGATTTACAGTAATTTTTCTGACAATTATCTCTGGCAACTGCTTTATCCTGGCCAGGCCTGTGGTGAAACCTGTTTTTGAATTAAATACTGACTTATTTTATGTCTGGTGGATGTGGTACATGCTCTTATGTTTGGCTGGCTGCCACTTTCTTCTGCCTAGGCAGGCACATGATTAATAATGTAAAGAATAATTATATTGTGTTGTATTCATACACCAGATGTAGGATAAGGAAGCATTAGAAAGGTTGAACCTAACCACAGGTAATCCAATGAAATAATTGCTTAAGTCACTTTCACAAAAAATGTATGAGTCTTTCAGAGATCTGCACCTGTACTGCTTATTTTCACTAGCACTGAAAAATCTTAATATAAAAAAAATATTTCATACAAAAATAAAATAGAAGCTGCACAATAGCAGCATGTTATGAAAACTTGGTGTATTGGAAAAATCCATTCACTGATGTAGGAGTAGTTGTGGATTTATGATGGCAAAGGGAGGTGCACAACAGTATAACGGAAATAAGATTCTGTGAATGTCTGGTTGAAACAAGTTGACTGGTTGAGGAGCAGATGAGGAATACCTTCGGATTCAGTGTAATGATGGACAATGATGACAATAAGGACGTGTACACAATGACAAGATGTGAAATAGTGATCATTATATGTCACTCTAGTTTCACTGGCAGGTGACAACAATTTATGATTTTTTTTGGTGCAAAATTAGCGGCACTATGACAGAAAGGACTGGTGTGCATTTGGGTGGAGTGGATTTGAAAGCTACATAGTTGTGTTCACATGTAAATATGTGTTGTACATCTGTCATGGGGAAAATAAAATAAACAAGCAAAAATCCTGGTATGAAATTCATATGATGCTCGATTGATATACAACCACCGTATGTATGTTGCATGAAGTAAAAATGTCATACTATACACATGGTATATAAGTTAGTCCCTTAGAGTAATCATATAAATATTAAAAGAAAATCATATGATACGAAGCACATCAGATGACTCATAAAGCTTAATATAGAGATTTAGCACTTCCCAAATGATTTCCCTTACTTGACGATATTATTGTGGAAACTCTCCAACTCCATACATGTATCCTACGTATATTAAGATTATTTCATTTTAATAACTTGTTTATTGAAGGAATAAATTAATTTGTCTCAACATGTAAAGTAGACCAGAAATGATTTAGAAATCATAGGTTTAGAAAACATTTCACTAGCACAAGAATATAATTAGTTGTTTATACATTTCACGTCATAAACTTAACATCACATCACGTGACCCGAGATTTATACGCCTTTTGTTCTCTATATTACTCTCTCCCAGAAAAAAATTTCTTACGATTTTACTTTTTCATGATATAAAGTTTTCAGAAAATACCACATGGTTCCCATGTCTACATGTAGGTCGGAAAAACGAAGGGACGACCTCTTGCAACCATATTCGTTTGGCTTGCTGAGTACAATTACATAAAGAAAATTAAAATGTCTTGACGTTCCGAAAGCAACTCAGTGGTTGGACACTTTTACTTATCAATTGGGCTGTGCAGGAGCTCCGCTATGAAACTGGTATGTCTCTTGTAACAAAGTAGTAGGATTTCATAGGCATCACACAACAGACCTAGGAAACGGATATGACATCAAAAAAACAAGATAGAAAAATACTCACCATGTTCAATACTCCACAACAAGGGTCTACGACAGAATATTTCATCACACAACAGTTGAGTTTCATACTACATACCAACAACTGTTCTAGAAATTTGTCAAATTTTCTGTCATTGACGAGTTGTATACCTGTTATGACATGCATGTGACAGGAGCTTAAATAGTGATATACACTTTTGTATGAATGACAGGCCAACAACACATACCGCTTACACTGATGAAGCACATAAAGACAAACATCACAGAAATATCAGTCAGTCAGTCATTTTTTTCTTAGAATTAGTGAAATTCACAAAGCCTTAAAATCCAGCAGTGTATTCACTTCCTGCCAAGGCTCTGAAGAGCAAACCCCCACCCCCATCTACACCAGGCCCTATGGGGGACAACAGAGTGTGTGCTCCCCAGCTCTTTATTCATTTATCATTCATCCTCAGCCTGAGGGTCATAGGGAATCTGGAACCTATCCTGGAAACACTGGGTGCAATTCACCCTGGACAGACTGCCAGTCTGAATGCCAGAATGTACACACATTCACACCTAGGGTCAATATTGCATAGCTAAGTAGCCTACCTGCATGTTTTTTTGGACAGGGAGTAGAAATCAGAGAACCACCACATACACACCGGAAGAATATGGGAACCAGTAACCTGACCTCAGAAGCAAGCAGGGAACCCTGGAGCTGTCTGGCCACAAACCTAGCTACTACACCACCTTGCCACTCACAGTGCCATCCAGTACTGTTCTGTTGTCCTGCCTAAGCAGAACACACTAACATGTTTTTATTGTCCTGTGTGTCTAGTGCCATGTCTATTAATTGCCTTGTGTATGCATTACCCTGTTTACTTATCGTACACTGAGTACTTATCGTCTCACATTGTTGTGTTTGCTATACTTGCTATTTTGTGTCACCTTGTTCCAGTAATGTGTTTACTAAAAAGCAATTGTTTTATCCAGCATCAATCCATGCATATTTTCAGTTTCAAATATTAAATATGATTTTTAAATAATATTTAGGCTTGTGGGAAGGGTGAGCCAGTGTTTTTTCTGACAGTAAATAACTGTTTATTGTACATAGTTAGCTAACACTCTTCCTTGCTAGCAATCTAGCTATCATTGTTTTGTTTGTTTTTTACTTAGAAAAAATGCAACTTTAACAGGATTATAAACTCTATATCCATCTATATTCCTATTAAAACTAAAGAGTGGAATGAAACTCACTCATTTGCCGAACAGCTTAATCCTAATATCAGGGTCACGGGAAGACTTGAGCCTCTCTCAGCCGGCACTGGGCCACACACACCCACACATAACCATTCACACTCCCATCCACACCAAGGGTGTGCAAACATGCAAATTCCACAAAGAAACACCTGAACCCAGGACCTTCTTGCTACGAGGTGAATGTGTTAACCAATACGACATGATGCTGCCCACTCGAAGGAAACTAAAGAGCAGAATATTGAATGAACCTGTTCCACACAAGATATTATGTTGCTGCCATACACCACATGCACGATGATTCCAGGTCCCCCAGCATCAACTCACATGTACAACTTTAATTACTTAACTAACACCCAATACCTCTGTGTGTCTGTTTGTGTGTGTATGTGTATGTGTATGTGTGTGTGTGTGTGTGTATGTGTGTAAATATTTCAGAGCATGAGGCATGTCTGGTCAGGGGATGTGATATGCTGGACACATAAAACACTGATGTCTGTATAACCCGGTGACCGGCTACTAATGAACTAAAGAGTGCTATAATATTATGACTTCATTGCGTGTGTGTAAATACAAACCTTCCAGTAGGTCAGGTGACACTGGGCAGATGTTGCAATGGGATCCTGCTGATGCCACCACCTCTTGCCATCTGAAACATAACAACAGCATCAGTGAATGAACACTTTACCATACGATCACTACTTGTATGAGCCTTGTATCCTGGAAGAGGCTGCAAAAAATATTTTTGAACACTTTCTCTAAATTTATTATAATAATTTTTTTGTTTTTCATTAATCACAATATTGTGATAATGACCTAGACAATGATAAAAGCTTATGGAATCAATATATTACACACAATGACAGAGGGCTATTCATAGTTACTGCAGCCATAAACCTCATTCGGAAGTCAGTCTGTGTCAGTGTGTCAGTTTGATTGTCAACAGAATCCTGGCCACACCCCTGCATAGACTTCCACACAGCTTGGTAGGGGCACTGCCCTACCTGAGTTCCAGAGATGATTTGCTTTAAGAATGTTAAAGACAAAAGTGAAGGTCAGAGCAAGGTCACACATTTTTGAAGATACAGCGCATACACCTCAAAACAAGTGCTGACACTAATGCCTTTACTATGGAACACTAACAGGAAGCAATAAATGGCCTTTTAAATGAGACAATTACTGTTAATCTGACAGATCAAGCCATGACATAAAGCCTTCAAATGAGAGAGGATTTTTCGCTAGAGTATCATAAAACACATCATAAGACAAGAACATGGGTACTGCTCTGAGGTACCTCCATCAACTTGGCTACTATGTATATCACTGTACAAATCTTTCAAAAAATTATGGTGTCTATCTACTTTTGATATACTGTGGGGCCTATTTGAAACATTATCCGTGCTTTCCGTCAGAGGTCCCTTGTACGCTATGAGTGCCCCTATTCAGCACGAGGTCTATCAGGGCTGTGTGTCGTGCCTTGTCCTATATTCCCTGTTCAGACTGCTTAGCCACTTCAAATTTAATTCCAATTTAAATTCAAATTCAAATTCAAATTTTATTGGTCACATACAAATTATACACATGTAGTACAATATGTAGTGAAATGCTTAGTACGACTGTCCAAAAATGTGAAGAATAAGCAACAAGTAACAAGAAGAAAAGAACGATAACTATAACTAAAACTATTTAAAGGAATTACAGTTAAAGGTCAGTATAAATATAAAGATGCAAAAATAGAAAATAAAGAAAATATATAAAATAAAATATAAATATTAAATATAGAATACTATATATATATATATATATATATATAGAATTAAATATAAGTAAAACATAAATGCAAATATAAAGGCAATAAAATGAAAAATAATGTGGCGATTTTTCAAGTAATTGTCTGTCTGTAAACTGTTTGTGTGCAAAGTGACAAGTGTCTGTAAAGTGACAAGTGTCTGTAAAGTGACAAGTGTCTGTAAAGTGACAAGTGGCTGTGTGCAACAATCAGCTGAGGTGGATGTATATGTGTGTGTAGAGTCTACAGTGTCCAGGTACCAGTGTTCTTGTTCAAAGCCTTGGCCTGCGGGAAGAAGCTTCTCCTCATTCGCTCAGTGTTTGCTTTCAAGGAACGGAAACCTTTCCCTGACCGCAACAGAGAGAAGAGTCCATTGTTGGTAAGGCTAAAGTCCTTGATTATTTTCCTGGCCTTGGACCAGCACCATTGATGTATCTAGTGTCCAGGTCAGGAAGCTCGATACTGTCCACTTTCTCCACTGGGGTCCCGTTGATTCCTCTCCTGCTTAGTACTGAAGTCCACTATCAGCTCCTTATTCTTGCTGACGTTGAGGAGGAGGTTGTTGTCCTGGCACCATGATTCTAGGTTTTTAACCTCCTCTAGGTAGGCCGTCTTGTTGTTAGAGATCAGGCCCACCACTACATGCAAACTTAATGATGTTTGTGCAGCTGGAAGTGGCCCTAGTTGTACAGGCAGGCGGGCTAGGGTTTTTTCAGGACCGGAACAATGATGGACTGTTTGAAGCACGTCGGTATTATAGACTGATCCAGGGAGATCTCAGTGAACACAGGAGCAAGCTGGTCGGCACAGGTCTTCAGGACTCGACCCATGATGCCATCTGGTCCTGTTGCTTTCCTCGTATTCACTCTCCTGAATGCCTTTCTCACGTCATGCTCTGACACGATGAATGGGTTATCTTCTCCGGTATGCTCCAGAAGTGTGCTGCCCATAGCGATGTTAGCACTGCTGATGCTGTTAGCACTGTGAGCTGCAGCCTTGAAGCGAGCATAAAAGCTGTTTAGCTTGTCTGCCAGAGAAGCATCTCCATTCACCGATCTGGAAGTTGGTGCTTTGTAGTCCTTCATGTTCCTTAGTCCCTGCCACAGATTCCTAGAGCCACTCTGTTGGAACTGTGACTCTAGTTTCTGTGCGTAGCTCTGCTTCGCCTCCTTCACCACTCTGCGTACGCTGTAGGATGTGGTCTTGTACTCGTCCCTGTTTCCACTGGCGAGCCCCGTGTTATACGCAGAGGATCGGGATCTCGGAGCATCGCGGACGGATTTATCCACCCAGTGCTCCCTACAAAAGCTTTTTTGGTATTTAACCATTTAACCATCCCGCTAACTACAAAGCCTCATACGACTGATCCAGCCCGCACTGCGTTTATAACCGAGTTAAACCCGTGTTATTTATTTTAATTAAGTCCGCTAATTTGTTACCTCGCCTAACCCAAAGTCCCCCTAATAGCCAAGACAAAAAAAGAGAAGTTAAATGTTAGCAAGCGTTTATCGTTTACCTTGCATACACACACTAAAGACATGGCAACACCATGAAACACACCCAGCCATCTTCTTCTCTAACGGTCCAAGCAGTAGTGCGCATGCACAGAGAAGATAATGGTCGGGCTCGTGACAATGATGTATATGGTTGTTGTTGTTGTTCTTCTTCTTCTTCTTCTTCATCTTCTTCTTCTTCTTCTTCTTCTTCTTCTTCTTCTTCTTCATCATCATCATCTTCTTCTTCTTCTTGTGTTCTTGTGTTTAATTGGCAAACAACGTTCAGGTGCATTACCGGCACCTACTGAAATGGAGTGTGAACTGAATGGCTCCTACTCACCCTACATTCTCCCCCAAATCCCCGTTTTTCTCAGAAAAATAAATAGTGCCTTACAACCCACGTGACTCTAACTGCAAAATTTCTCTCAACGTCTTTATTCCTTCTTTCTCCAGTTTCTCTTTTAAAATCTCCCTATCCTCTTTATACCTCGGACAGAAGATAATGACATGTTTCCCATTCTCCATCCTCACACAGTGCTCGCACAACCCAGTTTCATGTTTCCCCATCATCTTGAGAGTACTATTTAACCCTGTGTGTCCAAACCTCAACCTTGCTATAATGTCCTCTTCTCTTGTATTTATCCCTACCTTCTTCTGAATCCTGTAGTACTCTCTTCCATTTGTTTCCTTATCCCACTCTTTTTGCCACTTCTCTATCATCCCCTTCATAACTATACTTTTAACTTAATTTTTGCTATAACTAATTTCCTTACCCACTTCTCTTTTAGTTGCATTCTTTGCATATTTGTCTGCCAGCTCATTCCCCTCCACCCCTACATGTGCAGGAACCCATATAAACGTCACCTCGATTCCCAAATTCTTGACCCTATCAAACACTTGATATATTTCATATATTACATCCTGTCTCACTTCTGATTCCATGTTCTTAATGCTGATTAATGCACTACTGGAGTCAGATCCTATCATCATCTTTCCTACCCTCACCTCTTCTATCCATTCCAGCGCTATTAATATGGCCATCATTTCCCCTGTGAATACTGATACTCCATCGCTGATTCTTTTATTTATTATTATTTCTTTTTGATACTACAAAAGCCATTCCTACTCTATTATTCTGTTTTGGAAGCATCCGTGAACCCTTTCATACAATCTTTATATCTCTCATTAATATATTTCTCTGCTACACTTTTATTCTTATTTTTCCCTATCAGACTCATATCCACCTCTATCTCCTCATACACCCATTGCGGAGCCTTAGCTACTGGTACCCTTCGACTAATCACCATTTGTTCTATCCCTAATTCCTCTACCATTTTCCCTATGACCCATCTGAAACTCCTTACTTTTTTATTTCCTCTCGCCTGACATTCTACCAATACCCCCTGATTTGGATGATTTTCCTCCTGTCCTCTTAGTTTTGCCCAGCAGTTTATCCCCAGCATTCTTCTTGAAGAGCTGAACTCTGCGTGGATTTTACTCCTCCACAACATTACCCTAATGCCTGATATTGAATCCTATCTATTCTTTTTAAGAGAGTCTGACTGATAATCAGACTGATAATTTATACAACAATAATCAATCACTGACCTAATCAGTCCTATATATAATGTTTAATGCTTTCCTCTGTGCTCCCCATACTCTCCCTCTCAAACACCGTATGATATTCATGATCTTTTTATATTTACTCTCTATTTTCTCTATATGTTTTCCATGTTAGCCTTCTGTCAAATCATATCCCTAGATATTTGAAACTCTCCACAATCTCTAACTCTTCCCCGTACATCTTGACCTTATACTGTTCTCCTATTTTCTTCTTTGTAAAAAAACATCCTTTTAGTTTTTGCTACTGAAAGTTTAAACCCCCATTCTTTTCCCCACTCTACTACGCTTTAAAGATAGTCGCAGGACTTCCCTGTAAAAGAGTAAACAGTCCATGAGAGCGGCGCTCTCTATGATGGCGTCAGATTAAACGTCATCATTAGGCGACCAGTCAGCTGATGGGCTTCCATAAACGAAATAAGTTGATGTAGATAGTGATGTATATATCGGTAAATTTGGTATAGGTGTAGTAAGAAATACATGTTTTTTTTTTACTTACTTTCAAAAATACAATGCTATTCTAATTTGATTCATTTCTTATTTGCTTGGAGTGTACGTGGGCTAACTGTACCTGTGCATCAGTTAAGTGCTAACGGCTAACAGCTAACAGCTAGATTCATTGTGTTTTGATAAGCATTCTGATGCCAAAATCCATATACAGATTGCTCACAAATAGTCCTGAACACCATGGCGAATTCATTTACACTCGGTGAAAGATTTAATGAGAAGGTAAAAGAGATATTGGAGAAAAAATCTTGTATTTCACGGGATCTCCTTGATGAACTAGAAGCACTTAAAGAGCAGACCAGCATCTCATTCAAGACTGTCAGGAAACTGCAGAAACTTCTCCAGCAAAATGGTAGGAAAAGCTAAGATCATTTTGTGACAATGTCTGGAAAGTTAGTGCTCTGCATATATAATATAATACAAATAGTTTGTTTTATTTTGTTTGCTTTATTGTATGGTGCAGGGTATCACAACACAGGGGCATTTCATGTGCCCTTGTCTTTTTTACACCATTTGATCAGTGATATCTAAAATATAAGTGTGCTTAAATACATGTGTAATAGCTTGAAGACTTAGCAGACCTTAATTCTCTGCAGGATATCCAGTTTACCTTCATGAGCTACTTGAAGACAGCACGCTTCATCTTCCTAAAGTGGAGCCACCTCCAAGAGTTAGTAAAAGTCGCTGTTTGTATGCTTAAATTGTATAATTGTAAACATAAACTTTGACAACATTGCATGCATTGTGAGCAGAACCCCCAGTTAGTGGCTCGTCTGGAGAAGATTAAAGCAAAGCTGGCAAATGAAGAATATAGAAGAATCACACGGAATGTCAATCCTCAGGTTAGTTCTGTTTTTCTGCTTCCTTTTTTTGTGCTCATAAATATAAATTAAATTCTAAAATGAAATCTTTTTGTATTTTCAGGAAATTAATAATCATGGAACCTTAGCAGACTTTGGAGGACAAGGTAATCCTTATTTGGAATATAAACCTGGGGTTTTAAGGTAATCTAAGCAATTGTCCTGAAATTTGGTAGACTTACCAGGAAAAAGTCCTCACCAAATCTTATGCCTGTAACATTAAATACCACCAATACTGTATATTCTGAATTGAATATCTTTATAATTGTAATATGAAGCAGATTTTATCATATGTGGTTCAAGTGTTTTTTTTCTAATTAGTAAGATTGAAGTTTCTGAAGGTACTTTTGCTGTTTAAATGAATGTACCCAAAGAACATTAATAAAGACAAAGGCACCAAACTAGAAGTGAGACCGTACTTCTCATAACTGGCGCCCATCTCGTTGGACTCTGGACGAGAATTTTTGAACCATTAAGATCTTTTTTGAGTTTCTTTGAAATAAGGGTTCATATTTGTTCTGATAACATCTCACTGAATGCACAGTATTATTCACATTTGTGTTTTACAGTGCGATCTGTTAAAGCCATCGTCGTTACTGTGTTCAACTTCTTGGTAACAGTGGTTGCAGCCTTTGCCTGTGCCTACATGGGTAGTCAGTACATCTTCACAGAAACTACAGCGGTGAGAATGCAGAATATTTACAGACTAATTCAAACTCTATATAATTAATTACCATAAATCAGAAAAAATGTGGATACTGTATGTTGAAATTTAAATTAAAACAGAAAACAATCTTTAAATATATTTTTTATTACACACAAACATTATTACATATTTTATTAATTTATTTTCTTTCTTACTTTTCTTTTTTTTTAAATTAACACCTTCAGTGCCAATTCTTACAAAACATTAAGAAATTGCTGGACCTGTAAATCATTTACCACTTTGTAATATTTCCATTCCTTCTCTTAAAAGACTTAAAAAAATAAAATAAAAGATGCTTACAAAATAAAGACCTCAAATGTAAGTGTTTCAGGTGTTTATAATTTCTCCTGAAAACAGGTCTTAAGGATTAGTTATCATCGTTGTTGCTTTTTCCCCACAAATTTGCCCGACATTCAGCTTAGGCTGGTGCCCTTGCTGTTTATACACCATATAT
>JBCNYG010000006.1:14995482-15007970 GCA_039654305.1 Porochilus rendahli | reverse complement strand
GAGGAAAGGATACAGTATAATTCTTACTTAATTACTCACACACACAAACATTTACACACCTGAAAGGATGTAGGTGGGTTCAGGCATCATGCACAAGTCATAATTGACAATATTGATGTTCAAGATAAAGCTATTCGGAAAATACGCATTCATTTTACATTACATTACATTACATTTGCAGCATTTAACAGACACCCTTATCCAGAGCATCTTACAGAAGTGCTTTAAAGTGATTATCAGTGAAAATATTCTCATACTGGTTCGTCAGGACACAGACTAAGTATACCATCAGTCAAGAGCTCAGTGGATAGGTGTTGTGAAAAATAAACTTATGTCTTTGTGTGTATGCGTGTGTGTGTAAATAAAAAATAGTGGTAGTCTTACTACTGCTGAAAAAGGTAGGTTTTCAGCCATCATTTGAAGATACAAGGTGACTAAGCTGTCCGGAATACTTTAGAGAATACTTTAGATGCATTTCTCTCTTGACCCTTGATAGAAGGAGGGATCATTCTAGCAGTGCTAGAGGATCTGAGAGAACACGGTGCTGTGCGGGGTGTGATATGTGCTTTGAGGTAGGAGGGTGCGGGGTCCATTTTTGGCTTTGTAGGCAAGCATTAACGCTTTGAATGTTCAGAAATGTTTTGAAAGTATAATCTTTAATCTTAATTAGAGTTCCGGGGAGGCAGTTGTGTTGTCAGCCAACGCTAGAACCCAATGGTGATTTCTGGACGTTAAAAAACTCTCTTCTCATCATCATAATGTAATGACACAGCTATTAGAAAAGTGTTAAAATAAACGTTTGTCTACCTTAAATCAATGTTCATGAACGGTTATATGCTGTATTTACTGAATGTATAGTGCATGTTCAAGTAAATGCCAATCCAGTAAATTCTATGACTATGGTGGTAGTCTACTTGCTGTCAGCCATTTCTGGCATTTACTTGTCTACCCAAGCAAGTCCACTGAGCATGTCCCAGAGTGGTCACGTGAGCTAAGCTGACGGAGAGATCAAAAGAAACAAGATGCTCTGAAACAAGGCAGTTTCTAGTCCCACTAAATACTCATCCCAGATTTTTTCCTTTAAAACCGTGATTGATGATGATGCCTGCTCCAAGGGACTGTGACAAGCTCTAAGTGTCTGTCATTTTGATTCAAACATTATGCATCAAGAATAAGGTTTTTCAATCAACTGAAAGTGGACCAATCAGATCACACCATTCCCATGCAGTATAGACTACTTGATGATAAGCTTGACGGTGTGTTTAATCACTACTAGAAAAGGTGCACTTGTCTGGCTTAGCTTAGTTTCCTTACATACAAATGTAATTAAGAGTAAAAGAGATGAAAAAGTGTTAGCATATGCTGTTTATTTACCAACAATCCATTAGATTACCCGATTCATGTAGATGAGCAACATAGAGAGAGAGAGAAAGAGAGAGAAACGCATGTACTACAGAGTTCTTTAACTCTGTATGATCATTGGCAATATTACAAAGGTTAAAGAAGAGAAGCGATACTATTTTTTATTTTTTTTTGGATGGAAAAAAAAGATTGTACAGCAGTACTGCTTGATGCTTTACATATTTTTACTGTGGACTTTACCTCCCCTATGATGGCCTGGCGAGTTGTCCAGGGTGTACTCCGCCCTCGCCCCGAGTTCGCTGAGATGAGCTCCAGCCTCCCCACAAACCTAACTGGGATTAAGTAGTTCAGAAAATCACTGAATGAATGAATGAATGAATGAATGACTTAATCTCCCCTCCCTCTCTTTCTTTCCTTCACACACAAACACACACACACACACACCAAACTGTAACCCTTAGCACTCTGTGTCAGGAAGGTATCACTCAGTCAGCTGTGTTACAACATGAGTGTGTAAATCATTACAAATTACTCAGTAAGTTTATGTGTGTTAGGAACGTACGCATACAGTAAGACTATATTATGAAAATAAAACTTTTGGGGCAAATGCATTGTGCTAACTGAGTTGTCATGTCTAAGAAAACACCACTCCATGTAATATAGGATGAAGGTGATAATTCAGAATAATTCTGTATTGGATTGCTGCGGCTCTTTACTCTAAGGGGAAAATGGCCACAAAATACCGCCTACTGCTTACCAGGGCCACCGCTGATCTTAGCATGTTCTCTACTTTTCCAAATAATAAGGCCTCTGGATTCCTCATGAAGGATCTTCTTTTGCTATGACCGCACAGGACCAGATGTTCAGCTATATATTTTTTTCTTAAATTTAATATAATCATTATCCATCTCACTCCCACACACTGGCGTTCTTCTGAAGTTATTATACAGCATATGAATCTTCCTTAAATATGGAGTTCCTGTAATGTGCATGTATGTAGATGCCTGTGTGTTTGTGTGTTCAAGAAATAATGGGTCGTATAGGAGTGTGGGAGTCTGTGCAGACTCTGTGATCTATCAGTGAGACAGGAAGTGAAAGCAAGTGCCCTATGTTCAGACCCTGTGTGCGAGAGAGAGAAAGGAAAGAAATTAGGATGCATTCTTGAAGTTGTGTGTTTACTCTGATGCAATTCTGGAACATTCCACAGTGTTGTGTTTGTACCTCATAGAGTGAATGCATGCATCTTCCTACTACGGAGCAACCAACACTTGAGATGTATCAAGAAAACAAGGTGCTTCCACAAAAAGCTGTTAAACCTCCTTTCCAACAGCATGCTTAATGAACGTCTGTTGCTCTGTGGATGTGTGAAACAGAGAGAGAGAGAGAGAGAGAGAGAGAGAGAGAGAGTGTGTGTGTGTGTCTGTCCACATGTGGCATTGTTTAACAATGATGAGTAAAAGCTGCTGTTGGAAATCTTCACATCTGTCTATTCTAACAAACAGCAAAATGGTATTTTACACAGAACTGGAAAATTAATTTTATTATATGCAAATGATTGTATGCACAATTTAACTGGCTGTTGACAGGTCAGGAATTTCCCTGTACAGACCGATCAATAACTTTTTTCTCGGTCTGCCAGCACCCGACCAAAACATAAACTTCAAATAAATTCAGACTTTTCTTTTTCTTTCTTTTTTTTATTACTCTGTATTTGAAAAAGCATCACCTCTAAGCTTGTTCTTGGCAAAATAAATCCCAAAAGTTGAGAAAGCAAACAAAGTTGTGTCGGTGATGCAAGCTTCATTTTGGTTCAGTAAGCACAGCCTCATTTCAAATGAAAACTGCACATTAAACAAGACAGAGACATCAACTTTCGCTTAGTTTTCCCTTGTTTTGTTTTGTTTTTTGGTTGGGGTTGTTTACAAAAATGCCATACAATAAATAGCTTCATTACTCATTACTCTAATCAGTACAGGAAAAACGCAGAGCTCAGCCTTGATTAATTGATATATAAAAGCTTCAGTCTGGAATTTCCATGTACTGACTTACATGGTATATTATTTTTATTATTATCATCATCATCATCATCAGCATTATATAAAAACAAAGTAATGCCTGCAGAACAATTATGTCATTGCTTCACAAGCCATTATGGGGGAAAAAAACAAAATGCACATCCCATAACATGCTGAGTAGGCCTATTGATCAAAATATAATAAAGAAATCAATCCAGTGTTCTCTTTTTTAATTTTCCCTTTAACAGCTAGAATCCCACCCAGTGTAAAGTAATTTATGAACCCATCAGTTAATGTAATCTCTAAACCAGTTTCCTGTTACGTTCTGCACTGGCAATGTCTTGCTCAGTGTGTTTAGATCTTACGTAGTCTCATCAGACAATCCTCTAAATTTCATCAGTAAACCTGTCAAGGTCCACCCACTTTAACAGGAAATGCGATTTGAAGAAACGACAGATGACCAGCCGCACACCTTTTGTTGTAGAATGTCAGCAAACACATAAGACTTTGATTGTGCACCACTCAGTGCTTCAAACAAAAATCTTCAAATAATTTTTTTAAAGTTGGGTTTCCAAGAATTTTTTAGGGTGTTTTTTTCCAAAAAGATGATTGTGTCAAAATGTTTTAAATGTTTACATTTTTAATTCTACTACACACAGTATGTACACAGCAGTGAACAAAGTTATCACATTCAGTCATCTGAAGCTTGTGACCAAATAAAATAAAAGCTAATAATAATAATAATAATAATGATTCTTTTATTTTCATTATTATTAATATTATTATTATTATCATTATTATTGTCATCACCATTATTATTATTTTTTTAATTATCATTATTATTATTATTATTATCTGGGAGCACGTGAAGCTGGGACTAGCTGTGGTATAACGACCCGATCTCCTGAAACAGTCCTTTCGTGAGTGTTTTCTCAGTCTCACTCTTTCCTGAGTGTTTCCTGAGCAGAGCAGTACTCATATATACTCAAAGCTCAGATATCTAATTCTATAAAAAGGCTCTGTGACAAAGTGCTATACAAATAAAATGAATCAAATTGTACTGAATATCCATTCATTCATCTTCAGAGCTCAGATCTGGAATCTATCCCAGCAATGCTGTATACGAGCCTGGAATACAGCCTGGATGCAATGCCTGTCTACTGCATGACACATTCACAGACTCTTTCACACCTAGGAGCAGTTCGGTGCAGCAACATACTGTATATGCATGCTTTTGGAGTTGGAAAGAAGCCAGAGTGTCCAGAGGAAAATGGAGCTAACATCTACAACAGGCCGTAAATAGAGAACGAACCTGCTGTGCCACCATCAGCAGGTTATTTATAAACTGAAATTATAGTTATAGGATGTTTTTTCTGTGGAATTATGGTACGGTATATATATGTAACCTAGACCTCTGTTTATTAGGCAGATCACATATGTATGCCCACATGATTACATTAGGGGATCAAAAATGGATGAGGTTTTTATAAAACGACCCATCAAATCAGACTGCGAGATCAGTTTGATCCTTAAAGGGCTTCGAGTGAAGGGTACAGAGGGGCGCAGTAAAAAGTTCCACAGTGAATAGACTTCTGAACTTTTCTCTTTTCACTTTAATATCCGTTAATGCCACAAGTGTTTAAGAGTTCTCTCTCTGTATATGCACACAAAGACGAATAAACACAACAGGCGCAGCGAGTAGAAATCTCTTCCAGAGCAACATCTGCTTGTGAGATTGTTGAGGCAACTATCTGCACGGAACTTCATCTATTACACTGGCCTCAATTTCAAACGTGCAGTTTGCATAATGTTCAACTTCTAGCTACATGTTTCCCTGACTTCCTCGTTACATTAGCATCACAGCTCCAGTGCAAACAGGATTTTGAACTCAGGAAATCAGTGTGTTGTTTTTATTTATTTATTTATTATTGTTATTATTATTTTATTTTATTTTTTTTGCGCAGAGTAATAAAAGGTTTAGTGTGTAAATTTTACACCAAGTAAATAAGCAGTAAATAATATTACTCGTTTTTGGTAGCAGATACGTGGTAGTTGTTGGGTTTTGTTTTCTCACTATTGAAAGATGTTTCTTGTTAAAGGAAATACAGGTTGTTCATTAGTGCTCTCTCTGTGTATAAAAAAGAAACAACTCACACTAACACACAAGTGCTAGCCATCAAACATTCACTCAAGAACTTTTTATTGGTAAGTAAACGTCAACATGTGCACATTAAGTGGCCATGAAGTTATTTTAGTAGTGATGGTGGCTGAACCCCACCTACAACCTTCAACTACAATAAAAGTGTGTTTTGGCAGCAACATCCCTTTTCTTCTGCTTTTCACTCACACCAATGCTGATTTAGGGCAGTACTGCATTTCAGCGTCTGGTCTTTTTTGAGAGGGCGATACAATATATCCGGTCTACAGCAGTTAATTTGCTACATAAAGATATTTCTTTTATGGCACTGAACCAAGCTCAAGTCATAAATGTAGGAGTAGTCTTGTATTCACCTGCTACTTAAGGCAGTACTACATAATAACAAAGAAATAAAACTCTATTACTAAACTATTATTAGTGCGGTATACGCAACAGTCTGAGTCAGAATGGAAACAAAGACATTGACTATAATAATTTAAAATGAGATTAATATATTCTGTCCGTGTTACTGGTGATAAAGACCATGGCAACCTGAAAACAGATCAACTAATGTTGATAGTACACGCATGCCATCTAATAAAAGGTAGGCTGAAACTGTAATGTACCAATATTCAAATTCCATATTACTTTACAAACTTTCAAGTGTTTTATTACAATTTTTTATATAAAAACAAAGACTGTTAATTAAAGTAACAGTGAAGAAAAACATCATGAGAATACAACATGCACAATCAGAGAGAACTTTCATCTTTCACAAAGCTCACGAAACAGAGTCGGACTGCCAGAGCAAACTGGCGATTTCTCTTTTATATTCTAAACAAAACTAAGGAGACCTGTCTTTTCGCTGCTTTCCAAATGAGACAGACTTCATCTCAAAAGCAGCAGCTCTGCACAAAAATGTTCTGACGGCCTGCTATCAACTAAAACAGTGCTAGGGAGGATGCATTGGCATGTGCACAGCAGTAAGATTCTGAATATTATGCTTTATTGTTTCTGATTATCAGGACATGTGTTGTATCTAGAAGTACTTTGACAGCAGTGATTCTGTGGCTAAGGCTTTGGGTTAGAGATCAGAAAATTAGGGTTTCATGCCCCAGTACTGCATCATAGCTGCCACAGCGTTTCCAGCGAACAAACTGGGACATGCGAAGAAAAAAATGCTGGAATGTTTATGTGACAAATAAAAACTACTGAACTAGCAATTTGTTACATACAAGAAATAAGACAAAAAAAGAACAGAATATATATGTGTAGGATAAGCTGACATTTGAACGGACAATTATTGTGCTTGAGGCAGTAGTCACCTAATCAGAAGGTTGTGAGTTAAAACCCGGGTACTGCAAATCACTCACTGTGGGGTCCTTGAGCAAAGCTTTAACCCTCTCTGCTCCAAGGGCACTACATCTCAACTGGCCCTGCACTCTGACCCCAGCTTTATGGTTATGCATAGAAAGAATTGTGCTGTGCATGTGACAACAGGGGCTGTTGAAGCGAACATTTACTTCTACAGCCGAGGACTTCTACACCCCACACATAAAATTCTTCAGTGGATAATGATAGTACTATATATCTCACCTCACCTAAGCTATATTCCACTGAGGTAGTCTATAGGAGACCACTAACCTCTTTTTAAATCGCAGGACACATGCACATGTGATTTGCAGGGGCTTTTTATGATCCATTAAATGCAAAACATCGAGCCCGGGTTAAAAGTATGCACATAAAAATCTCACTTTGCAGAGTGAAAGGTGCCGCTCAGTGCAGGTTGATTTGTTCCAGCTCTGAGAAACCAAGCAGAAAATGAATAGGTGCACCCACACACCTGGAGTATGAAAGAGCAATTCAGCATAAAAATCAATGTTCAGCTCCTCTACTAGTGCATGCGAAAACACAGCCACAGAGCTTTGATCATCAGAAATAAAGCCTCACCTATGACCAAAAAAGTCACATTCGGATAAAACTTAAGGCTTATTTTGAGTCAAGTGGGCAAAAATATCCCAAGCACGATGCTGATTTTAGCCCTTGATCACAATCTCAAACACCTGCACTCCAAAAAAAAAGAAAGCAATGCAGCTGCCTCATGTCATATTCCCAACTATTTTACTCTATTTACATGTTTATTTATTTCCAGGGTTTTTATCCCCCTCAAAATGCATTTACATTTCTTTGTAAAGCAAAATAGTAACACGTGTTTGGTTATTTTTGCCAAAATACAGTGAGTTCATACTGCAAACAAATGAACAGAAAGGGCTGGTTGGGGGAAGCTGGTTCAAGTGAAGATAAAAATCATCCTAGGGTTAACACATACACCAGTTAGACATTAAAATTTCATTTAAAATCAGATTACTCAATGAAGTGCACATAAAATCTCTAAGTTACAAAGACGAGCCATGAACCGATAATTAAACCATTTTATTTCATTCTCAAAAATCCTAATAAACTTCATCACAAGTTTAAAAAACTCTTATAATATACTGTTACATCAGAAAAGCCTCATAATATCCCACCGCTGTTATTTAAACAACATATAATACAGACCATAATGCACTGTAGACTTCAAATACATATGCAGTATATAAAAAAATACCAACACATGTTCCAGGTAATAACAATATTAGGCTCCAGTCCAGTAAACATGAAGTAAACAGCAATTCTTATTTAATGTAATAAAAAAAACCCATAAACAACACTTTATTTAACCCAAACTAAATATCTTTATATGAGTACTAGTAGTGATAGGATAGTGCTATTAAATTGAAGTTTAACTAGCAGTGTGAATATGACAGTACTAGTAAAGTGAAGTATAACCAGTAGTGGGGATATGATAATACTAGCAGAGTGAAGTATAACTAGTTGTGGGGATATGATAATAATAGTGAAGTATAACTAGTAGTGTGGATATGACAGTAGTAGTAGTAAAGTATAACTAGTAGTGGGGATATGATCATACTAGTAAAGTCAAGTATAACTAGTAGTGTGGATATGAAAGTACTAGTAAAGTGGAGCATAACTAGTAGTGCTGATAGGACAGTGATAGTAAAGTGAAGTATAACTAGTAGTGTGGATATGATAATACTAGTAAAGTGAAGTGTAACTAGTAGTGTGGATATGATAGTACAAGTAAAGTGAAGTATTACTAGTAGTGGTGACAGAATAGTGAGAGTAAAGTGAAGTACAATTAGTAGTGGTGACAGGATAGTGATAGTAAAGTGGAATATAGCTAGTAGTGGGAATATGATAATACTAGTAAGGTGAAGTATAACTAGTAGTGGTGATAGGACAGTGAGAGTAAAGTGAATAACTAGTAGTGGTGATATGACAGTACTAGTAAAGTCAAGTATAACTAGTAGTGGTGATATGACAGTACTAATAAAGTGAAGTATAACTAGTAGTGCTGGTAGGACTGTGATAGTAAAGTGAAGTATGACTAGTAGTGGGTATATGACAGTACTAGTAAAGTGAAGTGTAACTAGTAGTGGTGATAGGATAGTGATAGTAAAGTGAAGTATAACTAGTAGTGGGGATATGGCAGTACTAGTAAAGTGAAGTATAACTAGTAGTGGGGATAGGATAGTACTAGTAAAGTGAAGAATACCTAGTAGTGGTGGTAGGATAGTGATAGTAAAGTGAAGTATAACTAGTTGTGTGTGCTGTTACCTTTTCTGCGCCCTGCTCGCGCTCCTCTCATGGACCTGCGGGTAAAAACGCACTTCTGCACGAAATGACAGATGCAAACGATCCGGAACAAATAAAGCCTGAACACGTTTCCTTTGGCTGATCCGTCTCCACTTCTGCCCTGGAATATGGTGGCATAATTTAAGCTCCGGATCCAACTGTGTTTCCAGTGAATCTATGAACCACAGAGTGTGGAAGAGCTCAGTTTAGTGCGTGCGCACGCACACACACAAGGACACACACGAACAGACGCACACACACGCGCACACACTCACACACACGCGAACATACACACACGAACACGCGCGCACGCACAGCCAAAGCCCCAGACGCAGTACAGCGCACACTTCCAGCTCCACTCAGTGTCACAGCAGGAATATCGTGTGCACGAGTTGCAGGGTTGCCAAATTAGGCTGATTGGGTTGCCATATTGGATATAAATCTCGGTTCAAATCGACTTACCCAAAGTGTTACTTTACCAAATGCACAGGAATTTAATAAAATATTATAATAATGATCAGCTTTTATAAAGAAAGCTCGTATAACAGTGTGTATCAGGCAGGGTAGTAAACAGCTTTTCCTTTAAGCACTCATGCAGTATAACACCTCCACTTCATGCATATCCTTTGTACATGGTTCCAATTTATTTGGGGATATTTTCACCTAACAGGATGGTGGCACATCAGATAGCACTGCCGCCCTGCAGCTCCAGCATCCAGGGTGAGATGGACATGGCGTCCCAGTGTTTTCGCAGGGTTCCTCCGGGATCTCTGGTTTCTTCCCATTTCTTACTCCAGATTTCCTTCAGCTGTGTGAATGTGATTCTGTGTGTATTTGCACTTGTTACCTGTTCTGTACCTGTTGTGCCTCCCATCCGCGGTTTTCTTCCACGGCACAACCAGCTGTCCAGGGCTTTTTTTGAACTTTTCCTGAAGTGGAACTAATAAAGTCTCGTCTTATCTTATCTCATTTTATCCTATCTCATCTTGTCTTATCACAACTCATCTTGACTTATATTATCTTGTCTTATCATAAATGTGAAAGCATACAATGTTTGCATATTTGCACCGCCATTACTATTAAATAAAGAACAGATCAGTTTGCACCACTAGATCATTTCGTTTTTTATCTTAAGCATATGTAGGATGTACTCCGCCCTCGCTCAGAGTTGGCTGAGTTGGGCACCATCCTAATTAGGATTAAGTGGTTCAGAAAATGAATGAATTTGTCACACGGTATGTTTAATATTGTTAAAGTTAACTGACTTATTTGACTACCAGTATCAACCAGTTTCAGTCTGGCCAAATGTACTTGATGAGGGATAATCTGCAATCTGGCAATCGAAGTAGGAGCCAGCCTCTTTCTGTGCAGGAGACCTTTTAATTAAATTCCTGTTGTAGAGAAAAGCATTGTTGCAAAGCTTCTCAAAAGTTCTGCAAAAAAGATCACACATTGTGTGTTAATGCTGTGTAAAGTGCACGCTTTACGAAATATACAAAAAAATTTCTTCATAAAAAAGACAGGAAGTGGTTTACATTTTATACATTGAACACGTTAACATGAACCTCTTGTTTTATATAAGTGAGAATTAAAATATTGCAGAAGTGAGTTGGTCTTTGTTGAGTTGCAAACTGGTGAAGTAAACTATATATTCACACTGATTATAAAATATTAAGTAGTGTAGGCCTTTTTATAATATTTAGCTGATTGAGAATGCTTGATTAAGGTTATATACACCCAGGTGACATTACTTTGACATACTGAGGACAGTGATGATGATGGTGGTGGTGGTGATAGCAATGAAGACAAACAATACACTGTTAAAGCTGAGGGGCAGTGGTGGCCTGGTGGTAGGGTGCTGGACGACTGATCCCAAGGTCGGGGGTTCAAGCCCCATTATCATGGGGATGTAACTAATGTTCCCCCCAGTGCAGTTAACTGGATTTTCCAAGGCTGGCCATGTCTCTCACTGTCTGTGGTGAGAGGCATTTAAAAGAACCATTGCTGATTTTCGTCAACCCTAATTACGATTAAGCACTTCAGAAAATGAATGTTACAGCTGAATAGAAAGAAAAGAAAAAATTGGATGAATAAGGACAATATAAAGACACAACTTCTGACATATAAGATCGATTAATCAATAATACAATAATACAAAATAGAGTAAGATGTGTGGATAACATAAAAAAGACCGTTTCCCCCAACATCATATAGATCATTTGAAACTGACTCAAACGTCTAATACAACATTCAAAACTTTTAAATATCCAAATAGCAAATATGAGCTCGTCATTTTTGGTAATAATGATATAAATATGAATCACTCACTGTTCATTTTTCTTGTTTTTCTGTGACGGAGTTTTTTTCCATTTGCACACAGAGGAAAATTTGGCCACTCCCCGTGTTGCGAGTTGACCTCTATGGATATTCCTTCTAAAGTTTAGAAAATAAATAGCCATAACAATTTTTATGTTATATACCATTTGGCTTTGTCTCATCTGGTTTGATCTTGGTATGAGTACGTCAAAATAAGAAAGAATTTGAATGCTTGTCTGTGGAATGTTACAGAAACAAGTAACAAGAACATTGTGTGTCAACGTATCCACAAGTTCAAGGCCGTGGAGATGGTACAATTACTCACGGACCACCAATGACCCCAGGCCACATGTCACCACCCCACAACACTGCCATATTTGTCTCCCACACCTTTACAATTGCCTCCATCCAGCTACAGTTACTGCCGGGTAAACTAGAGGTCATCAACAGAACAGAATCAGCACCCAAACTCTTTAAAAACAGTTATGAGAAGTGGGCTTACCCAACCAAATTTCAAGTCATGGATTGGTGCTGGTATTGCATCTGAAGTGGGCAAGAGTACACCTTAGCTGGAATGGTTTCAGATGGAACAGGGTCCTATTTTCTGAGAAATCACAATTCATGTTGAGTGTTTCTGATGGTAGAGTGGTGTAAAGTTTGGTGTAGGCATGGGAAGTGCATATGCTATTGTTCTAGAGCGAGACCTCTGGGGTAGACCAGGCATCATGGTTTGGGTTGGAGTCAGCAGCAGACACCACATACACACAGAACTCCAGCTGTGTGTGATGCCAGAGGCAGTCATACAAGATACTGACATCTGTGATCCAGAAGTGCATTTTCGGAGTGAAAATGACCTTTCATTATTCTCCATTAAATTTTTTTTGGTTAATGTAAAACTGTCTGTTTGACTTAAATAATTTTGGTTCAAAGTTAAACTTAAACCTGTGTTATGATATATATAT
>JBCNYG010000006.1:14927090-14942347 GCA_039654305.1 Porochilus rendahli | reverse complement strand
CTTGTGAAAGTTCATTACACAAGCAGAGAGAGGCAGCAGTATGGTCACCATGTGGCTACACATATGGAACGAGTTCATTTGTTATCAGCCTCTGTAATCTGAGTCAAACACACACAAAGTCACACAAAGATTTAAACACACACTTGCTATGTCATCACTTCAAAACACAGCCTGTCTCCAACCTCCTTCAATACTTAACCTTCAACAAACTTACACTCTTGGCATGCTAAATCGTATTTTTTAGGTTATAACATTCTTTTTTTATGTTTAGCATTAACGACATCACACAACATGATGTTACTTACAGTTTTCCATCAGGCTTAATGAGGAATCCCTGCTTGTCATACACTGAATAGAGAACAAAAAAACAAACAAACAAAAACAAATCAGCAGAGTATACACACCTGAACAGAAGAGAGAAAACATAGAGCAGGTGCAAAAAAACAACAACATTATTTCACATTCAGCGTGCCTGAGGAAAAACAAAAAGCAGGAGGATTATGTGAGTTTTTTCCTCTGAGAAGTGTGGGGAACAGGGGATGGAATGATGTGTGAAGGTTTAGTTAGTGCATAGCAAAACATGCAGCGTCATCATGCTTCAATATCTCGCCACTTCTCACTGAAACATTCTGAATACTTATAAAAGAGTTATCAAATAAAACCACTATGCATCCCGAAAGACTTTGGAATTTAAGTAAATTTGTTTCAGGAAAACAATGAAACCAAATTTCAAGCGCAGAACAAACAGGTATTAATGCAACGTACGTATATCAGCAGCTTCAATTAGAGTTACAATCAGTCTTTCTTCCATGAACAGCAAAAATATGCAATCAACTACTCAGTATAAATTGAGCTAATGTAAGTGATAAAAAAATTAGCACTGCAGCAGTGAAGTAAGAGGAATAAAACATTACAGGACACGAGCAAATCAACACAGATAACAGAGACTTAAGCATATGATACAGCAAGAAGAAGAGATAAGCCGAGAGAAAGTGGGTGATCACACTCAAGATGCGACAGAAAAGCGACTGATATGCATGACAATTCACGGATTTAGATTTAATTCTCAAAATGTTCTCAAATTTATCTCGCGACATTGCATTTTGGTTGTCTGGCTATTGACATCATAAAAAATTTCAAACATTTTTGAAATTTCTGCAATGTTGCAAAACGAGGCTCTGACACGTAGTAGTCTCAAACAGTTTGTCGCGCGAAGTTTTGCTTGCAAATGATAAATTTTTTATTCACAAATTACTTGCAAATCAGTCGCAAATTGTCACGGTATATACATATTTCAGCCGCAAAATATTCCCTTGCATGTGGAGTCGCAAATCATCCTGACGCTAATTTAAATAAGAATAATTTAAGAAAATTATTCAGTAATACATGATGAAATATGTGATAACAATAGTTGATATTTTCTCCATAAAGGACCATATAACACAGTAATAACAATTATATTACAGCAAATTAATTTATGTTTGAAAATATATCCATCAAGTACATCAAAAACAATACAAAGCAAATTATATTACAATTAAAGAGATTAGGACCAAACTTGTTTAGGGGTGTTTAGTAAGCTAAACAAATATTCTAAAATCATAAGGACATAAAATTACAAGTTTAAACAGTGTGACAGAAGGGGAAAAACCAAATGGGGGCAGCTGTAGTCTAACCTGTAACTGCTCTCCAGCCACACCCACTGTGTGGCAGCCCATTGCTCCATTGCATTGAGTGTGTGTGCTCACTTTGGATGAGTTAAATGCAGAGGCAATAATTTCCCTTGCAGGATTAATACAGTATAGCGCAAAAAAAAAAAAAAGACATTAGGGAAGGGAAAGTATGCTGCTGCTGGTGGGAGTGTTGAGCCATTTAGCACTGGTGCACTGTGGGTTAGCGTCATAGCTAAGAACTAAGAACAGCCGCAGCTTTTGTTTTCTGGTTAAAAGCAGCTCAATCTGCACAGCGAGTGTCATTCATTTTTACAAAGGTCATTGTGCTTCTGTCAATAATCTACTGAATGAGTAACACTTCAACAATTGTGAAAAGTCAGTACCTATGCCATTATATCCTCATTCTGTGTTGTGGACAAACAAAGGTAGCCCAAAATGTGACAACAAAAATGATATTTTTTACAGTGCAGTGTTTTTATGGCCGAGACCTTACACAATAGTGCCTGAACAGAATATTTAAAGCGATGTTTCTGGAAAAAAGGACCCAATACATCTTCACCAAATTTTTAGACCTCTGATGAACTTCATTTGAATTAAAGTGCATATGTCAACCTTTAAATATGGTAGTTTGTTAATAAATAAATAACTGTACTAACTGGGACAGAAGCACTGTTAGCACCTTTGTAACTGTGAGAGCAGAGCTTGTGTTTCTAGCAGTTAAATGTGTCACAGTGTTGGTGGAGTTAGCAGTGTTGAATTTAAACTGTTCAGGAAGCACATTTGAATTTAAATGTGACTGAATCCAATAGTTTGAATCAATTAAAATGTTTTTTATTCTGTTTAGAAAATGCTAAATAGTACCTTAAACTACTGGAGATTTTTTAGCAAACAGGTTAATATAGAATAGTATTATTCATGTCATAATTATTATTGTATCTGTTGTATGGTATCTCATTATATATAACTAAGACTTTTTCATGGTACTGCAAATTAAAATATTCAAAACAATGTGATTGTAACAGTTAGGTTTTATGTTTTGACAATATTAAAACTGAATTTTTGGACACTGATGTGGATTAAACACAGGGTTAAACACAGTCAACGTGGTTTGATCATCACGAGGACTCGCACACTCCCCCTCTGTCCTACCTTTATCCAAAAACTTTTAAAACACATTAAATAGAATATAAATAGATTCAATTGTCTTGATAGAATTTGGCCTTGTAATGGTAATGTGTTTCATGTCACTTATACCAGTGACACCAACCGTGCTACAGAATTCTTCACGCGTACTACCGTAGTAAGTTAGTTAAGCAGAACATATTACTGTTTGCTCATATTCCAGGCCTGACTTGAACCAAAATCGAGAATTGCTGAACTGTGACAGGAACCAGGGAGGCTTTAGTAAAACCTAAACTTAACAGTGTTTGATATTTAACTCTCCTGGATTAGCCATCGTATTTGTACCACAAGCAATGATGACCAAAGAGTTATTACAAGAAAAAATACTGTATCTTTTAAATATGTCCAATACTCTTATGTTTTATTTAAAAAGAAAACGTTTGGGTATGTAGTATACCAGAAGAACATCTCTGAGAAAGATGCTGTTCATTTTGGCCAGCAATGATAATGCAGAGTAACTAAGTTTACAATGGTTTGTTGACTAAGTTTACTTTCAATTAAAATGCAGCTAAAATGAAAGAGAAATCTTGACACACCATAACATAAAAATGTCCAATAGCCGAATGTTAGAGAAGTGGCCCACAGTCCAAATTTTAGAGACGTCAAACCAGGCCAGATACGTTTTAGCGCAACACTGTGTGATGTGCAGTCATGCTAACCCCACTGCTACTGTTTGACTGCTACTAATGATCTTGAGGAAGTCAGTGCACCTATACCTTTGGTTACTATCCGTCTCACGGAGGAAGAGCTCACCATGGGCTTCTCTGAAACACAGAAATACACGTTAATTCCAATCTCAGCGACAGATGTGCCGTGAGACCTGGGCTTTGTGCAGGAAGAAATTACGTCAGTGGCTCATTACACACAATGTCATCATCCTGCCCTGGTACAAGACGCTGAGGATCCCCTGCTGAGCTGCAAAGTCCTAATTTATTAGAAGCTGCTCCAATGGCTGAAATGATTCTGTATCACTTACAGACACATCCATACTATACGTCATGAGCCATATAATCATTTGGGAGTTTGTTCTAAAACATGCTAGGGAGAAAAATAATTGTGTTAATTCAGGAAACATTTCATGCAAAAAAAAATAAATACATAAAAATAAATAAATAAATAAAGTAAATAAACCTATTGTCCACCCTCATGTTTAAGCTCTAACACCTTGCTCTGTGCATGTCAAGTTTCCACAGAGGGTACCAATAATTCTGTAACTACCTGCAAATAGCTCAGTTTTTTTTAATGCAACACTACTGTTTTGCTAGTAAATCTAAATATTCCCAGTATATCAGGGAAATGTCTCTGAGAATCATGATATGGTAGTTTTGTCATACTATTCACATGTTAAAAACCTGTTAGAAATCATTACATTATTATGAAATTCCTGCACTTCAGTTCATGTCATATTGTCACTCGGATATTTTAGAATTTTTGTCAGGCGGAAAAGATTTCAAGGATTAAAATTGCTTTGCACCTGAATTTATGAACCTAATTCATGTGTGGCTTCATAAACCTAATTCCCACATGTATGAAGGATTATGTCTTGTTTAATAACATCACTGATATTTAGGCTTTTTTCCCCAAACCACCAGACACTGCTCCTTTAAGCTTTAAAATGTTGATAACCAGAACACCAAAAAAGAGAAAAGAAATCAAGCCAAAACATGTGACTCATTAGTTCAGTGAAAAACTATATTGGTGACTAATTAGAACACATTTCACTTTGTAATGAACACTAAATCTTAATCAAAACACAACTTGTTCATGGCAAGACCATTGTCTACATTGGACCAATGAAAAAAGCAGTGTTTGCTTTTCATAGCGGCGGCCGGATTCATGAGTTAATGAGCTCATGAGTGCTGATGTATCACTCATGATTTACCTGCTAAAGTTTGAATACTTTCATAGCAGCTCTGTGAAGGCTGGATATGACTGCTTTCTATTGTATGCCTTAGTAACAAGCTTCAGAATACATTTCTATAATCTCTATAAAATTTTCACCTCTCTGTAACCTAGGCTAATTATAAAACTGTCAAAACTTTACAGTGATTATGACAACGAAAAGAAAAATACACCGAGACAGGTAGACCGAGGTTAATCTGTGAACAAAAAGATGCAAACTCTCCAAAGAAGGCCAGCCGGACAAAACCCAAAAGCCCAAATGAAAGTGTGATTGAGTAAAAGGAATGATGTTGTGATCTTATGAGAGAGTCCAGAGATTTTCAGCAACAACTTTTTAGGTCTGTATTTGGGGGCCCGGTTTTTAGAAAGCTGCTTTCAAAGAGATATTATTTTCGACAGCCAGCTTTAAGGGACCGGGCTTCAGCCTTGACTTGCAATGACAGAGCTTCGGTGATGTCTGGCTTTCGACAATCAGATCTGAAAAAGGACCAGCTTTGAGAAGCCAGGTTTTCATTCAGAGGCTCAGACTATATGGTCGGATGTTTTACACAGCCTCAAATTAAAGATCCAGTTTTTTGTTCTTATTTTAGAGAGCTGGCTTTCTGCAACTATTTCCGTGCTATTTGAAAAGTAAATATTTATATAATTTAATAAGTAAATGTGGCCACCCAATTCTTGACGTCACTAGGTTTTTAATGACTGAGGACCACCACCAGCTTTTCTGTTGTTGGTTTTGAGATCTTAGCTTTGAAAGGTGTCCAATTCTATGAGCTTCAAAAGGCAGGTCAAGTATTTCTTTGGAGACTTTTCTGGATCTCTTTTGATGACCAGGTATTAAAAGGTCTTACATCCCATGGATTTATCAGACGGCCTTAACCAGAGAAATTAACATACAACTCATAAAACTGTACAGCGGAGGGGTAAAGAGCCTACTCAAAGGCCCATCAGAGGCAACTTGGTCCTCATATCTGATCAGTGGAAGTTCGATAAGAGGGAGGAAGAAAAAGACATTGTCACATATGCCTTATAAGCACAATGAAATTCTTTTCTTTATACATCTCAGCTTGCATGAAAGTTGAGGTCATGGTCATCAATGATATGGAGCCCCGGAAGCAGACAGGGTTAGGGGCCATGTTTAAGGGCTCAACAGCGGCAGCATGGCACTGCTAAGGCCTGAACTCCTGACCAGTAACCCAGAGCTTTAAACACTGACCCACCATGCACAGGATACTGTTAAGCATTACTTTTGTAGGCGCTTCATACAAAATAAAACCTCAAAAGCAGTCAGTCATACAATTACATAACATTTTAAAAAAGTTTTCTGTTGTGTCACATTTATGAATAGGTGTAAATCGGATTTTTATGATTCTATTAAGTTGCTGAAGGCTAAGAGAGATGTTCGTAACAAGTCTGGACTAAAAGGGAAACATGGTGAGACCAATTATGTAACCGTACTGTGAATTCCTCAGACTGCTCCAGCCCTATCATGGATGATTTCTCCTCCATCTCCCAAATAACTTCAAAATCTAGACAGAGGTTAACACACAGCAATCTGTGAGCATTTTGTGCTCCCTTTTCATATTGACGGGAAGCTGGCAGCAGTTTCAATGCCCAGAGGCTGTGAATGCCACAACACAATGCCAACAAACATTACTGTTCTAATTGCAGGCTAAGGCTGATCGATGAGCCTCAGTTACAGCAATCACTTCCAGCTTTACCAAAAAGCACCTTTTATAAGGTTTTGTTTTGAAATAGAGCAGGAGAAATTGACTGATCGAGTTACGCAACCAATCTCAAACTATCCAAATCAAATGTTTCTTCAAGCCCCACACTGGCAACAAAGACATAACATCAGTGGTCAGTTCCATCAGTTAATCGAACACTTGACTTGATGGCACCTTTACGCTCATTCAGAAAAAGAGACGTGACATTTCTTTTAGAATAACTCTAAACATAATGTGGAAATACCGGAGTACTCCATGACATTATAATAGTGTTAAGATTGCTGACAGCCTCACAAGGAGCATTTCTCTCTTCACTATTATCACTTACTACACCATTCAGGAATCACTTCCAGCTTTCCTAAACGTACCTAATAGAAGTGCCTGTTTATAAACATAGCAGAGGAAACAGTTCATTCTGTAGACTGGTTGAGTTATGTTGTAGAGGTTTACACTTTAGGGGTTCTCAGTTCTTCCTACAATTATTTTACACTCGTCTCTGACCATTTTGCACCATTCACAGCTCAAAACAGAATTACCAAACAGTGCCCGTTTGCTCCTCAGTTGTACTCGGTGGTTTGGTTTTCATCAGGTTTCAATAATAAGTTATAAATAAATAAAAAGAAATAAATAAAATAAATGCTTATAATTTGCAGCAAATTCTCACAACTCTGTATTGAAATAGCTTCTACTTAATTGAGAACAAAATGCTTTTAATTAATACATCTGTCCACATAAAAAAAAAATGTATCTTGCAACTGCAAATGATTAATAATCATTGCTGCAAAAAACAACTCCAATTTCTGACCTGCCATGGAATACCATTTGTTCATAAATATGTGTTTCATAAAATCAGGATAAATCTGGAGAAAAATTGTTAAAAGTTTTATTAAATTGTAATATTATAATATAAACACTTTTAATATTTTAGACGACAACATTGCTAATGAAGAATAAATAAATGAAGAACAGATAAATGAGTAAATGCATGAAAACAGTTATGTAAAATACTTCATAATCAGAACTCATCTCTATGTACTGCATGCTATATCACTGTGCTATAGCTGTGTTCTTTTAACGTCCAACACCTGTACTTTGCTGTTTGTTTTTTGGCCACACTGTTTTATATTTCCTGTCTTCATTTCTAGGCTTTGCTTTTTTTGCTCTATTGCAGGACAAATAAACTAATTTTCTTGTTTTATCTTTACTAAGAGCTGTGTACAAATTTTTCCATAAATATAGCATTTCCAAAAATACTTTCAATATCAGAATGTATTAATAGCAGTTTTTAAACAAATATTTTTCCAAAATCAGAATCATAAATTACTGATTTCCAACATGACTTTCAGTGTTTGTATTAAATCATTTAGATTCTGTTATCCCTCCAGACACACTGTTCATTCCATCCTATAGAAAACATAGCACACTCCCATACACTGCAATGCATTACATATTTTATGTCTGATAGGTTTTTACTAAACTGTGTGAAAGCCATACCTCTAGACATAAATATCAAAAGAGGATCAGTCTGGTGTTTTAAGAAAGGATTCAGTGACGGTGAATTAGCTCCATCCTCTGGTCAACACCAGTAACCTTTTGAAACCACAAATCCAATTCCCAAATGGGTGAACAGTTGAAAGATTTAGTTTTTTGGTTTTAAGATCACTTGCATCTAGATTATCATTACTATTACAATTGTATATTACTTGCAATAATGATGGTAGAAAAATCTAAATTAAACATTACAAATGATTATCCAAAAAGGGATGGGATGAAGCTTAGTTTTTTATGCCTGTCCTTATTATATTATGTATTCTCCATTGCTACAAAACAACCTCAAAATCAAAACAGCTAACCTCTTCTTACAGTTTTTTAATCTGAAAAACACATCTACAATTCCTCATCAGGACCATTCCATAAAGTTATAACATGAAAGATCCAGATCATTCCTTTATATTGGTCATTACCCATTTTGTTTATACGCATTTTCCCCTAAACTCATACCATAGCCTTTTAGACAGCTTCTGAATACAGTTTGGAGGAAGACTACTATTACATGCTTATTATCAGTGTAATATTGAGGTCAACAAAGTCATACAATTTTAAAACGTGTAAATGCATAAATAATGTGTTAGTTGTTTCATAATAATCTGTCCCTTTAATAATTTAGTTCTTTTTTCAGAAGGATAAAACCACATTTTTAATGGGTCATGACTACGGAGATGGTGTCACATGTCACTAATATACAATTGCAAATCAAACTAGAAAAATAAACAGCTAATCAAGTAGAATAAAAAAGTGGTACTATTTATCTTCCTGTTTTTCTTTACAGAGTTCAATAGAATTGATGAAACCAGTGCTACAGAATTTTCAAACTAGAGCCAAAACACCAGACAGATGATTAACAGGATGGAAAAAAATCAAGCTTTATTAAGAACTATGGTGAATATTTACTGCATCATTTGCTGATAATAAGGGACACAGAAGTATTTGGTCCACAGGTTGACACTAAAAGTAGTCTTAATCTAACAACATATCCCTAAAACCTTTCACACTAAACATCATTTCACAAACAAGAAAACAAATGAGAGGCATTCCTGTTTACATCCATACGAAGGCACTGAATTACTGACTAGATAATTATGGAAATAACAATTCTAAACTAATGTGTGTATCGCAGAATATATTTTCTATTTTGGGTTGAGTCTAAACACCCAGAGCTCATTATACATACAGTTCTATAGTTCCGTTTTTGTTTCACTCTGTACACTGCAGTTCAGTTTAGTAGTTTGCATTTACCAGTAAACATGCACAAATGCACAAGTCTACCCCACTTCCTGCAGATGGTCGATTCGGGATCAAATTACTTTTCTCACTGCAATTCATCCTAGTTAAAGGTCATCTGGAACTAGGGTTGTTACCTGGTATGTGGGGGCAGGACTGACCCACTGATATTCAGTCTTCCATTTAGCCCTAGATCTCAACAATTTTTTACATTTCATGGATGAACACGTAGACATTGTTGACATGATTAAAAAACAGGGACTGAGCATACTGGTACTGTTTTTAACTGCAATTATGTATGTGAGCCAAATTTTCCAACTTAGGTAAATGCTAAAACGCAAAGTTTCTGGGAACTTTGAAAATGATCAACTGTAACACAATACACTACACAGCAGAAAAAGAGGTTCAAACTAAACTACAGTGCCAGATTTTGACGGCTCTTCTGCGTCTCTGTAAAACTCTTAACTGTTAAAAGGTGGTTTCCATATCATGTGTTCTAAAAACCGTGTCTAGAAGTACTCAAACATATGAAAGACTGAGTTCTGCTGAGCATCTGGTGTACAAGCTTAACATTTTGCCACTTGGCTGATACATCGAAGGTGTGACAATACAAAAAGAATAAAAGAGAAATAGAGAGATGTACTAACTTGGGCTTAGGCTCCAGATGCGGAGGTGCAGCCTCCATGATGAATAGTACAGGAAACCAAGCACCAGTATGATACAGAGCACCAGAATCATATTCCTTGTGGGCTTCATCAACCTCATCTCTCACTCACCATCTTCAGATGATTGTCTGACAAAGGAAGACACACACACGACATAGTATCATCACTGACTGCAACGTTACACACTGTTTAAGGCTGCATGTTCAGACTGCCATTTGAAGTTGAAAAAGGAAATGATAAGCATGGCGCACTAGAACATGCACTTCAAAAAAAGCAGGGGGGTATAAAGTGACACAGCACACACACACGTTTCCTTTTTCTGTATGTGTGTGTGCGCGTGCGCACATCAGTTGCTGTGGAATTTCAGTGGACCCTAGCAGATTAAAAAGTTCTAAAACAGACTGAGTGAAATGCATGCAAAAAGAAACATATTTCAGGTTATGAAAACTTTCAATGTAATATATTAGAACATTTTCCATGTGGAAGTTTTTTCCAGGCCACCACAAATAAGTTCAATATTTAAACAATCTTTTGTTGGCTCCCAATTGGCACAGCAGTTTACAAGTTTAAACCCAGGTTGATGTACACGGCTATCTCTGTCCAGGGGCACATGAAAGGTAACTGCCCAAGCTCTCAGGGAATGAGGGATGGCACGCTCCCTTGTCACTTAAAGTGAAATAAAAGGCAGGCTTTCCAGACTCTTCCATTCCATTTGTCCATCTGATAGTTGCTTTACCCTGTCTAAAAAGGCTGCTGTTTCACTCTCGCAAGAGCACAAAATCCCAATAGGACATGAATCCCTCAGGTCATAAGGCAAGTTAATGGCAATTATAAGAGAATATAAAACTAACAAAATAGATATAAACTTCAAATCTTATGAATAAAATTAAACTAGGCACAAATACAAATTTTACACAAATCTTCCATTCACTCACATCAGACAGGAGTGTGATCGTACATACGCAAGAAAATAATACTGCGCCATGCCATCATATCCAACATTAACATTACCAATGAAAACGAGAGGTGATCATGTGACATTTCGCTAATTTGCACAATTCAGTGGCCCCTGTGTGCAATATAATTTTCATTTAAGCAATCTAGGTAGCATGTTCCTCAAAGTGCATTATGCCTCTCCTGACTGCATGCACAGCAGTTAAAAAAATTTGGTTTCACATTCCTAGTGAAGTATCATCAGGTGAACAAATACCTCTGAATTACATGTTTAAATGACTTCAAAATAAGACTGTTTTTGAAGTAAGACCACTGCATGATGTCTAATAAGTTTACTGGAGTGGCTACGGCTACTACTATAGTGTCACTAGAATTAATATTGAGAATTAATTCTAATGACAGAAACCGTAGTTTTCCCTCATCAGAAGCTTCACAATCACTATGTTGACTATCATGTTCAGAGTAGTGCTCAGGTTCAATTGCTGTGTAATCCCCCATCTTTATTTAGTTGCATTCCCTCTGTGATGTCATCAGCCAACTAATTTCGAGTAGCACACTCTACAGTCATTGCTAAATTGACACCCCTTAAAACTTTCCAGAAAATTTACCATTTATCCCAGAAAATTGTTGCAATTACGTATGTGTTGGCATACACATTTTTATTTTCTTTATGTACACTGGAACAATGAAAAAATCAGAAAAAAAGCCAATTTCACACATAACTCAAAAAAATGGACCAAACGGAATTATTTGCACTCTTAAATTAATATTCAGTTGCACCCCCTTTGGAAAAAAAAATAACTGAAACCAATCGCTTCCTATAAAAATCAACAAGCTTCTTACACATCTTAACTGGAATTTTAAAATTTGGAATTTTAACTCTTCTTTTGCAAACAGCTCCAGGGGCCTCATGTACAAAGACTTGCGTGGAATTCTTAATGAAAAATGGCATACGCTTAAATCCGGAAAACGTTGTACGCACAAAAAAATTCAGATGTATATATCTGTGCGTACACATGAATCCATGCACATTTCCTTTAAACATCCCAATCAACGTGGAATTGAGCGCAAGGTAGGACTACCCGACCTGTCCCTGTCCATGCCATATTTGCAAATATGCAAATCATATTTAAATAAACCTTGCACCAGAGATTCCCCTCTTTGCAGGATCAGAAAACCCTTACAATATGAGGAAGACGAGGAGCTGCGCAAAAATGTACTGTTTCTGGCATTAACAACAAACGCAGGAGGTGTGAGTTTAAGAGTGTGTGTGACGAAGTCAATGCTGTGAGGCCAGAAAGGCGTACACATGCAGAGTTAAAAAAAAAGAAGTGCGTAAGCCAGACATGGAGTTGGCGTGAGGCACCACACATTTCCACGGACATTTCACTCTTGATACATCTGAACTTTGGTTGTAAGCTTCTTGATTATGTTGCGCACAGTGGACAAAGGAACATGAAGATCTCTGGAGATGGACATGTAGCCTTGAGATTGTTCATACTTTTTCACAATTTTGCTTCTGAAGCCCTCAGACAATTCCCTGCGCCTCTTTCTGTTCACTATGCAACACAAACGTTGAGTTTCAGTTGTTATTTCTATACTGCCAACACCTGTCACCACAGGTGAGTTTAAATGAGCATCACATGTTTAAAATAAAATAATTTACCATTTTACAATTTTAAAAAGGTGCCAATTCAAATTTGGCTTAATTTTCCCCTCTGTTTTTTAGTATCGTTCAAATGCACATAATGAAAATAAACATACATATACAAAAACATTTGTAATTGCAACAATTTGTTGGAAGACATGGTACATTTTATGGAAAGAAATACATGTATGTTTGAAGCTTTTTTGAAAGGCTGGGTTAAAATCTAAGAAGGCATACTTGTATTACTGGCACTTTGGGGACTAGTATTTATTATTACAGGCATTTACTGGGGTGATATAGCACATCATTTGGGATAATCTTTAAAGTACATACTTTAAAGTGAATAATTATTTAATTCATACACATTATTTGTGAGAATTGTAGTTTATTAGACCTAACTCAAGTCTAATATAACCCAAACATCACAAAGTATATTAATCCATTAGTAAATAGTGCACACATGTTGATGCACCACTGAGTACGCATTCATTTCTGTGCTCATTCCTTGTTTCAGCCACGGCAGGAGTTTCGCTCTATATCAGTACCTCCAGATGCCTCCTTTATTTCAGTTGCTAAATTACTCAGCAGATAAGAAAGCCTTGCTTTCGAAGCACCTCCTCAAACTTAACATTTAAAACTACAAACCCGCAATGAATACACATTATTATTTACTGTTTCACCCATCCAGCTCTACTTGTCCAAACGTTTCTTCAACATCCTCTCTATTACAAAGTGGGCCAAACTCATAAGCGTACCCAACACTGTTGCCTAGACCAAGTCTCCCTAAATCTCCCAGAACTCAGCTGTAAAACCATCACACACATTACAAACACAATTTCACAGGACATCATACACCTTCTGACTGATACTTAACCATACTGCCATCAGGGTGGAGGTACAGCCTTCTCAGAAGCAGTATGGTGTGCTTTAGCAAAAGCAGAGAGCCAGCAGCAACAATAGGCATAAACAGGATGTCCATGCCCATGCACTGTCTTCATGGTGTACTTCCTGATGCTGCTGTTTCATACATCATGATGTAGGCATTCAAGGGTAAGGTTGATTCCCATGTGATGTACAGTGCTGTTGAGTGTATAGTGTAATGTTGATTCCCCCCCCATCACCACCACCACCCCCCCAGTTTCTGTGGCTATAACTATCCTTAGACATTTGAACTCCCTGTACTGTATCATGCACTGATATCAATTGCTTTTAGCTATAATTATACACACTGCCCTGTCCACCCTGTTACATCAGTTCACACCCACTTATAGTCCAAAGGATTCTACAAAACCTGTTTCCTAACAAATAGTGAAGAATTCTTTTTACTCAATTGGCTATATAAAAATACCATTGCTGAAATGAATCAGTGATCTCCCCACAAAATATTTTTCCTCTAGAAATTTGTCAACAATTAGGCTAACACCTTAGGCTAATTGTCTGTTCCAAACTGCCCCTAGGTGTGTGTGTGTGTGTTGACCCTGTGATGGTCTGGTGACATGCTCAGGGTGCACCCTGCCTTCGCCCAATGTCAGCTGAGATAGGGTTCAGCCTTCACGCAACCCAAAAATGATAAAGCAGTTCAACAAATAAATGAGTGACTGAGTGATGCATATATTGTTTAACTCATGTTTAGGAATACTCATGTACACTGTACAACTTTGGAATCAGGTGTACAATCTTTCATCTATTTTCGTCAGTGCTGAAGCAGAGGTTTATGTTTCATTCAGAGGTACATGTTTCATTTCACTGAAAGCATCCAGGTTTTGTTGTAATTTCTTTTTTCTTTTTTACTAAAACTCCTACTAGAAGTGATTTTCCTTTAAAGTTAAATCCTTTATCACTGAAATATGATTTTAATTTTACAGTGAAACTTACACGTCATCTCAACATTCCTAAAAGTACAGACACATCTCTTGTGCCTGTGTGTCTGTTAAAATGGACCGCGCTTCACTTCCTCTGTTACTGATCCACCCTTAATTCAGGGGTCCTTACAACACTGTTTGTTGCTTTATTGTGATTGCAACCTTTTATTTGTGACATGGTTTGGAAGATAATCAAAAATATATTTCTGTATATTCTATTGTTTAAGCACTCCTATTTTGTATAAAATGTCATCACTGCGACATAACAGATGCAACATAGAACTGATTACGTTGCTCTGACATCATTAAAATTTTACAACACAATGTGATCTGCATGTTTTTGGTACTTTATATACTGTAGTGCTGTTATTAATATGTTGCTAAAATGTAAAACTTGTGAAGCTTGTTATCAGCAGCTTTTCCTGCAATGACATTTTTTGTAGGAATGTTGCATGGGACAACTCGAAAATAAAATATGATACTGTCACAACATCTCTGGAAAGTGTGGAAATGTCAGCACAATACAACAGCAACCTTTCAAATGACACCCAGACAAAAACTCTGAAGAACTTTGTAGGCTGCTACAGTGTAGAACATTACAAAAGTTACACTGCAGTGGCATTTTTTCAAGGACTCTCTGTTTGTAGTGGTGTTTGACTCGAGCGTGTTTGACTTGTAAAGCAACGATGACAACTGAAACATGATACCTGGTATATTTTACTATTTTGTCACAAGTAATTTCTTTACAGATAAAAATAAGAAACACTAGGTTAAATTTTGTTTTGTATGACCATATCATCCTTTCATCCATAACGTCCAACTCCAAGCTGTATAAACTTGAATGCTTAATTCAAGTTTTGGATTTA
>JBCNYG010000006.1:14901331-14914318 GCA_039654305.1 Porochilus rendahli | reverse complement strand
ATGTTGGTTTAATAGTTAAATAGTTAAAATGTTTTGAGGCAGTAGGTTAATGCCTGTTAATTTTTGTTCATGTATCTGTACATCATCAGAGATTTATGTATTCTGCTCTCCTTTTGTGACTGTAAATAGACCTCTTCTTTCATAAATAACCTGATTGTAAGATGTGAAGATCCACACTAATATACTACTCTTCCAAATAAAAACTTTGTTTTATAACTCATATTTATTCCACTCTTCCTAATTAATGGTACAGTATATCTCTCTTTTAATGTTCAATGGTATTTAAGGGTAAACTGACAGTTTATTTGTTGATGACCACAGGGGATTGATCATTATTTGTAGAATCAAAATGATATTATTTATGAAGACTCATGAAGACTCATGGATAATCTAATGTAGCCCAGTATGTGGCCGATGTAGTGGCAGGGAAAATCTTTCAGTGTAGTAGTTACAGGTGATTTTGTTCAGTTGACCAGAAAAAGCTGACAATTGCTTCACTACTTCACTACTATCAGGTGGTTCGTCATCATCATCACCATCATTTGCTTACCCAGGACCTTTCTCAGACATTCTGATGCAAGATGTTCGTAATCTGAAAAAAAAAAAAAAAGGCTACTAAGAAAATCCATTTAAAGATTACTCATCACTCATCTGCTGAACCGAATCATCCTACTATGGTTGCGAAGAGTTTAAAGATTAATTACAGTAAAAATGGACAGGGACATATAACAGTCATGGTCCCCTCCAGGACAAAGCAAAAAGTTATAATGTTGTAGTAAGATGTAAGACTTCCATAGGCTGCTAGAACAAGTTCAATTCCCTATTTACATTCATCTAAAGGGCATTCCTTACACCAGGGCTGGGCTACCTTAATGATCTCAATCTCCTCGCTGCGTTAAGACCCGCCGCAGAGAAATCGGGAGCAAAGTTGATTCAGGAACAGAAAGGTGATCCTGATTTGAAGTCTCTCTCTAATGCTGCTTTTCCTGAAGGAAAGTTAGCTCAAGCTCCAGTCGGTTATTCAGTCAGTGACGAACTGCTGAGGAGGAAGTCGAGACCCCCACATGTCCCAGCTTCCGAAGACTGGGCGAACATGCACCAAAGTGTAAATCAGAGAGCACATCGCCCTGAAGTTTTTAAATTGGAACAAGGAGTTTCCTTGGGAGGTACTGAAACCCCCAAAATCATGAAAGCTCTGATTCACTTCTTCAAGTTGTTCGGTCAGACCAGTGCGACCTATCTAGGCCACATTCTTGGCCATGGGCAAGAGGTGTCCACTATAACAGAGGTCCACCAGATTGTGGAAAATCTCTACAGAGGTTTGTGCAAGAACATTGCTGACTTCACTACCGCATTGACAAGTCTGTTGGCTATAAAGGGCAGCGATGTTAGAACAGACCCCACATCGTCATACCTAGACGACGAGTTCCCCAGCCTCAGAGAAATCTGATGTTAAAACAAAGTATCCAACTACTAAGGAGAGGGCACAAGATCTAAACCTTACTATACAACTCTTTGAAATATACCTGTCATCTTCGAGTAAACCCATAGGAGTGCGTAGAGGTTGATGAATGCATGCATTTAGTATATAATTTATATCTATATTTAAATACATGAGTATCACTATGTAAATGTCTTCAGTTTTATACTTACCTGTGATGTTATTTCTTTGATATTTACTTTGTAATCTCTTTACTTATTTCATGTTTATCCATCAACATTATAACTATAATGTTTATGATGTTTTCTTTGTCGGCCATTTGTTTCATAATTTCCCTATCGGTCTTACCTTGTAAAACTTTCATAAACGTTTTTGTTTTTTTTTTACCTGGAGAGGTGTTATGTACGAGGCAAGTAACTACTATGACTACCCAAAGGGTACTGCTGGAATGTAACCATGATACTCTTTGTGATCCAACAAGGATGACGTGCCTATTATATACTCAATACTGACCAGGTCTGAAAGTACAAAATAATCTGACTGGGTTGTTAACTTTCAATGTGCCCCATGTACACTGAGTGTCTGACTGGTTTGTTAACTTTTTAATGGGCCCCGTGTACACGAAGTCAAATCTCTTATGTAAGTTTGATGCAAAAGCTGATTTTTTTGGCTAACACATTTACATTCATGGCATTTGGCCGACACCCTTATACAGAGCAACTTACATTTATCATTTATAAACAATTGAACAATTGAAGGTTAAGGGATGCTCAGCTTTGAGGTACTTGAGCTTGAGCCCCTGACATTCTAATCAGTTAGACCTTAAAAACTAAGCCACCCTAGTCATAAATAATCAGCATCCTAAGGTATATTTGTAAGTGAAATTAGCTCAAACCAGGAAACAAAAATTAGGCATCAATGGTTTTTAAATATCTGTCTCGTATTGTTTTAAACTACGTCTCATTGAAAGCAGGTGTGTTATATGTCTTTATGATGAAATGTCAAAATGTCAAATTTCATTTTTTATGAAATTTAATTAAACACAGGTTATTTTTTTATATGATGCTAACCTGGTGCATACAGGCTAGTTAAGCCTACATAAAGTTCTCATACAAAAATGTAAGAATTGCAATCAGAATTGTTTCAGGTAATATTTGGATTATGTACTGAATATGAAATGAAGGGGGTGGCACGGTGGCGTAGTGATTAGCACGTCGGCCTCACAGCAAGAAGGTCCTGGGTTCGATTCCCAGCTCGGGCGTTTCTGTGTTGAGTTTGCATGTTCTCCTCGTGCTTGCGTGGGTTTCCGACGGGTACTCCAGTATCCTCCCACAGTCCAAAGACATGCACAGTAGGCTAATTGGCTGTTCCAAATCACCCCTAGGTGTTAATGTGAATGCGAATGATTGTGTGACTGATGGCCCTATGATGGGCGCCAGCCTCCCCGTGACCCTAATTAGGATTAAGTGGTTCAGAAAATGAATGAATATGAAATGAAGGCTCGTAAAAGGGGTATTTAAGCCCACATCATTTTACTGACACACACTGATAATCTTTACAAAAGACAGGAACAGACATGTCAGAGCCCCAGGTCTTTGAGTGACTGAGACTTAAGCTTTTAGAAAAAGCTGGAAAAATACACTGCCAGCTCACAATGTCCTTAAATTAACTACATACAACTCTATTTCTCACAGCATATAAACATTAAACATTTATTATAAAACAAAGCAATAAAATAGGTTTCGTAATAATAAAAAACATTTGTAATAAGTATTTATTTTTTTAAAGTGGTGATATATGTAGGTCCCTTCCTGCTGAATAAAAAGGACTTAAATATCTAACAGCTGTTAACTACAGACACACACCACACATCATTTCACAGGCTTTAAAAGCCCTTCATGACTGGGCTAGTGACTGTTTCGAAAAACTTGGCTAAAGGAAATCAATTTATGAGGAGTACAGCTTTGAAGTGCAAAACTATCTTATTAAAGCATGGGGGATTAGGCATGTTCTGACAGTCTTTAATATTATACAATATACCATGATATTAAACAGGCACCCTATCATCATAGTGGATAAGTTATAAGCAAAAACCATTATTATGTGCTGTCTTTTATTTGTGAAATAGCTAACTGGGTAGGCAGTATCAGCTGGGCAGAGTTTGTGCTCTCAAAATGTATTCTGTCCCATTTAGATAATCAAAATGAGGTCAGCATAAAGACAGCCATCTTGCTTATTTAGACAGCATTGTATGTTGCTTTAGAGAAGGGATTCCTGTTTACAGAATCATAATCAGAACAATCACAGTCCCCCTGACGCTGCCCTTAACAAAAGCAATGCATCAAATATTCCATATGTTCATCCTGTTAGCTAGCCTATTTAGGTGAGGTTTATTTTTTTTGCTATTTCAATATCATCATCTTATTAATGCCATCTTACTTAATACATTTAGATTTAGATACTTCACATTGCTGTCAAACAACCAAGCTAGCTATTTATTTGTTTATTTTTAGCTACCCAAATAACAAGCTTGCTTCTGAGTAAAACCAGCTACATATTTAGCCAAAGTATTCCATACAGTCCCAAGCTAACTTGATTAATAGCAAAATAACACAAGTTAGATAGCTGGTTTAAGTTACTTGTTTTTTTTAATGATGAAACAAATATGGTGCAATACGACTGCCCAATTGCATGTGCAGTTCAGGTAGTGTATGTAAGGTTGACTTCAACCAACATAACAGGGTTGGATAGTTTTGCAGGGAATGGGCAGGGCTTCCATAGCACTCAAAATGTTATCCAAGAAAAACATTTGTACTTTTTAATGCAAAATATCGCAATAATATTGCGCATGGTGATGAATGCTAGAGGTTTATAATATGAACCTTAGTATCGGTTCATGCCTAACAGGGTTACGATTGCCAAAGCTGTAAGTTAATAAGATAAAATGCATCTGACTCCTTAAACAAGTCATATAGCAGAGCTGAGAAGAACAGGAAGGAAGTCCGTGGCATGTTAAAAGAACCTCCCAGCTGAAAACAAAAAACCCCCATAGTCTGTTAGAAATCTGTTATATTGCAAAGGCTACTTTCAGAAAGCACCATCTAATAAATAGCCTGGTAAAAAAACAAAAAACAAAAAAAAAACACAAAACATGAACAAATCAAATCTAAACTTCATCATGTTGCAAATAATCTACAATATTCAGGAATGCAACTGTACAATTTGACAACAGTGTGGATTAAAAAAAACGGAGGTGTTCATGTTGATAAAATGGCAATGTTTCCTCCATTCGACCAAAAAAATATGTGGGTAAGTATTAGCACCCTGAAATTGGAGGGAAATAAATTAATGAAAAACTGAACGATAGGAGGAAACTATGAGGATGTGTATAAAACTAGTACAAACTCTAATGCTAGATTTCTGGCCAATGTGTATGCACAAGTGGCTCAAATGCCAGTCAGGATATAAAAACCACATCATGTTGGAAAGGATGTGGCACAGACATATATGAATTTCAAAATGCCTTCACTAAAAGCTTTTCAGAGATCAAAGTGATGGCAGTGCTCTTGGAGCGATTAAAACAGGTTAAAAAAGCTGATGTATACAATACCACACACAGAAAGAAACATGCTCACTTCATGTAGTGAGATGTGTGTGTGGGAGAGCTTTGCTCAAACAATGCTGGTGCTTTGAGGAAGATGATGATGATGGTTACTCCATGATGGCTCGGTAGATGACTGGCTCGATGTAATCGCCTCTGTATCTGGAGTTAATCACACGCTGCCTCTTGCTGTCCTGCAGCTTCTTCTCTCCAAAGATACCATCGAAACGCATGTCTGATGCCTTTGACTGGACGACAACACAAAGAAAAAGGTGGGGAGGGGATCAGTTAAAAAATCAGTTTCAGCTTTCAGTTCTTCAAAAAGGATACATCTGTTTTCCTACTTGCCCAACTTAACAGTGATATCATTATCACTGAACCAATCAGCTGCCACTCCTCAGATACTGTTTTCAGTATAGATGTAATATATCATTCATTCATTCATTTTCTGAACCGCTTAATCCTAATTAGGCTCACGGGGAGGCTGGTGCCCATCTTAGCCAACTCCGGGCGAGAGCCAGATATATCATGTCAGGTCAATTTACTAATCAAAACAGAGGACAAAAACAAAAAAATATTAAGGAAAAAACTATTCCTTTCTGACCTAATGTCTTTTGCACTGTAGCTTCTAATGCATGTCCTTCACTTACATAAATAGGACTGTAACTGGATGTCACAACAAACTGAATACAGCTGGCAAGCTGGTTCACACACACACACACACACACACACACACATGTAGAATACAAGTATATATACTTAGAAACATTTGAAGAGAAATTGGAGACTATGGACTGCATGATGTCTATGCATCAGAAATGCACATTAAGCTGATCTTGCCTCCATTGTTGATTTTTTACTTTTACTGTGCATTCTGAGATATTGTACAGCTCTAAATTTTGGTGAAACCCTGAGATCAGCACTTTGGGGTGTGACTTGCACAAAGGAAACATGACTCTTGAATAAAACAGGCAAAATAAAGACAAATGTAAAACATCATACTAAAAACATGATGTTAGACTGTTTGTTGACTGTCCTTTGTCCTTTACTCTCAACTGCATATTACGAGATTTGTATAAAAATCCATAAGCTTGCCTTTAGCATAAGCCATTCAGCATTGTGGCAGCAGACACAATAATATAAAATAAATCACTTTCAAGAAGAATCTGAAGAAAAATGAAAGCTCTTTACAAAAGTCAACTTTGCTTTATTGGGGAAGCCTTACTTCTTCCCGTCTTCATGAAAACAGGAGCAAATCTAATGTTTCTCACAACACGCTGGTGACCCTTTTTGCTTAAATTTTAAAGTTCTTAACATTATTTTTGTCATACATCTAATCGTAAAACACAATGATATTAGGAAGTATAAAAAATCATTGTAAGTGGGTTAGGATGTTTGGTTATAAATAATAATGCACAAATTGGTTCACAATTTATTAGAGAATAATCAGTTCTAGTGAACTGTGGAAAATTTCCAATGATTCAGCCTGTGTGTGTTTCACACATAAGATCATATCCACCTTGTTATTGTCTGGGTAGACATTGATATATGGCTGTTATTGAAGTCACTGAACTGACATCACCCCGAGTCAAATGGATGACTGCGAATGAGTAAAAAGTGGTTATGTGTAACTCACCAGTCTGGATTTCACCCTTTTGGGCAGTTCTTCATCTAATGTGTAAACATCATCTCTCTTGGCTGTGAGCTGTGAGCCATCTTCAAACTCCACCTATGCAGGAAAAGACAACACTTTTAGTCCACTTTTTTCCTTTCAGTTTATTTCACCAGTTTAAACAATTCTGTATAGGTCTATTACAGAATCCTTAAGTCTAAGTCTATCACAAAAAAATCATTAAGATTACAGACAACAAAATAGGGGGGAAATGTCTAAGTGTGTATTTATATCGAGCCATTAAACATTGACATCAGATTCTTCAGACGAGCAAAACAAAGCAAAACTCAAAATGTCTATTGCGAATCACCAAATTATATTCTTTGTAATTTTATGTGATAAACAGAATGCTGGTTAATTGTTGTGCCTCAGAATGCACAGAGCTTTTATTAAAGACTTGTGCATCCATTTTTACAGATTTTCCAAAGGAACAGAACATTAAATTATTAAAGGACTCTCAAGAGATACTTGAATGACCTTTAAATTTCACAAGCTAACTCAACTTTGATTGGAAATTATTACTGAAAATATGTATTAGTATTCAACTTACACAATGTATATGCATTTATGTAATAATTGGGAACTGGTGATGCAATTTTGGTTCAAGTGCTTTCCGGGCTATTTTTTATTTTTTCAGCTACCATATCCATTACAAAACCAGGAAAACTTTACCAATGGCAGTTTTCCTCTGAGATTATAACCTACTCTGATTCATACAATCCATAATGTGAGTGCACTCTTTTTATTGTATTTTCCAATTTTAATGGTAATAGCAGTCATTAAACTCAACTCAACTTCTCCTGCCTTGTGTGTGCAATGAGCACTTTTCTAGCCTTTTCTCTTCTGAGGTTTCTCTCCTTCAAGATGGAGTTTTGCATGTATCAAACAGTCTGATGGTTCTTTTAAAGGTCCTTTACAGAAAACCTCCTTAGTGTGGCAAGAGTGATAATTATAACCATCTAAATATTTGTAGGCTTTCAGTGATTAGTGTGTGTAAAGGCAACCAATCAGAAATAACACAGCTCAAAAATCCCACCAAACAAAAGTGAAATGCTTTAAAGATAGCTGTGCACATGAGATCCCCTTACAGTCTAATAGATCTGAAATACTTCTCAGACAGTCGAATAGAGTTACTAAATTAAGGTATGCCGAATTGGTTGCCTATTACCAAAAAACACTACACATGTATTACAGGTGCTTTATTACATGCAAAAGGTGTGTTATTATATTACTGTAAATGTGAACACACTTGCTTTTATTCCTTAAAACCTTTCTACTTGTTTTTCCCAACTAAGCTATATTGTTTGTAGATATATTTGTCTTAATTTTACATTTATAATTTATACATTTAATATGTACTTTATTATTTAATAAATACATTTATAACGAGCTCACACCCAGGATTTTCTTGCTGTGAGGTGAAAGTGCTTACCACACCACCCCCATACTTTCTTACTCTTATTATTCTATTTATTATTAATATTATTATATATTATTTTTCTGGAACTGTATGTTTTTATTAATATTCGAGTTGAGACCTGACAAAACAGCAAACCCTTGCCATAGACAAATATAAGCCACTGCATCATAAGCTGGGCTAAGCATATTATATTTTAAATGTAACGAAGGAATTTCATTTATTTTCTCAATCTTTTGTATTCTGTATTCATCACAATATTATACAGTGGTATGAAAAGGTGTTTGCCTCCTTCCTGATTTCTTTTTTTTTGCATGTTTGTCACACTTTAATTTTTCAGAACATCAAACTAATTTAAATATTAGTCAAAGACAACACATGTAAAAACACAATTTTTAAATGAAGGTTTTTATTATTAAGGGAGAAAAAAATTCCAAATCTACATGGCCCTGTTTGAAAAATTGATTACAGCACTGTGGAGGAATTTTGGCCCACTCATCTTTGCAGAGTTGTAATTCAGCCACATTGGAGGGTTTTCAAGCATGTGCAGCCCTTTTAAGGTCATGCTACAGCATCTCAATAGCATTCAAGTCGGGACTTTGACTAGGCCACTCAAAAAACCTTAATTTTGCTTTTCTTTAGCCATTCAGAGGTGGACTTGCTGGTGTGTTTTGGATCATTGTCCTGCAGCAGAACCCAAGTTTGTTTCAGCTTGAGGTCATGAACAGATGGCTGGACATTCTCCTTCAGGGTTTTTTGGCAGACAGCAGAATTCATTGTTCCATTTATCACAGCAAATCTTCCAGGTCCTGAAGCAGCAAAACTACCACCACCATATTTTACTGTTGGAATGATGTTCTTTTTCTGAAATGCAGTGTTACTTTTTTGCTGGATGTAATGGGACTCACACCTTCCAAAAAGTTAAACTTTTGTCTCATAAGTCCACAGAGTATTTTCCCAAAAGTCTTGGGATCATAAAGATGTTTTCTGGCAAAATTGAGACAAGCCTTAATGTTATTTTTGCTCAGCAGTGGTTTTTGTCTTGCAACACTGCCATGCAGGCCATTTTTGCCCAGTCTCTTACTTATGATGGAGTCATGAACACTGACCCTAACTGAGGCAAGTGAGGCCTCATTGGATGTCATTGTAGGGTTTTTTGTGACCTCTTGGATGAGTTGTTGCTGCACACTTAGGGTAATTTCGTCGGCTGACCACTCCTGGGAAGTTTACTACTTTTTCATGAAATCAGTCAGGAAGGAAACACTTTTTCATACCACTGCAGAGTATAGTGAAGCAGATAAGTGAAAGAATCGTTCAAGTAGTGATACAAGCAGGAAATTTGATACATGTACTCTTTAAATCCCACTATTTAAAAAAATATGTTTGGCCACGCAAAAATCCAAGATGGTGGCCCCAAAATCCAAGATGTCTGGCCGAAAAGAGGCAAAAATTTGTTTTTCCTTTACTTGTAAAAAATTGGTTGTAAACCAATAAAGTTGGATATTGTGGATATTTTGGTACCAAGTGCATGTCAGCATCTAGTATGATTCTTGAGATACAGCACATAGGTACTTTTACAGACTTGGGAGGGCAAAAAATGGGTTTATGAGCCAAACTTAAAATATTGATTTTCCATTAAGGAAATTTTGATACCAAAAGCATGTCTATAGCTATTATACTACACATATGTACATACCTCTGAAGGTCTATGTATGATGACAAAAAATGAATTTATCAGTCTTAAGTTGGAAAATACTAATTTTCTGCTTTACAATGTATTGAAGCCGGATATTAATGTTGTTATTGTGGGTGCTTTGGTCTGTATCTGTTTTGGAGATATGACATGCCAAATGAACTTTGTTTGAGTCAGAGAATTTCATATACCCGTTCCTGTAACCGAAAAGGCTACCTGACTCCTGTATTAAAGATGGCATTGGAGTTGTCTGCAAGGAAACATGTAAATTTACACAAAAAACGCCTTGCCAGTGTGATCCAGTAAATACTCACTGTGAAAGACACTCACTGTGTATGTATTGATGACACATATGAAACAGTTTTAGAATCGTTTAGTCCCTCCAAAAATAGTTACACCTCACATTTGCAACTGCACAGTGCCGTACAAGTGAGACCCAGAGTGTTGCACTTGCACCTGCCATGACAGCCAGATTTACATCCACATTTGGTGAGCTGTTGGCAACACTAGGCTATTGAAGTGTTGGCTGTGCCAACTCCTGCCATTCTCAGACCTGCAAAACCAAAATGTCCGCAATACCAACATTTATATTCAACTTTGATACATTTATGGGGCTTAAAATCAATGCATTTCAAGTTATAAATGAAAAACCTAGTTTTTAGGCAGACGTCTTGGATTTTGCGGTCAACATCTTGCATTTTTACCAAATCTTGGGTGGCCAGCATTATTTTCAAAAAGATTGGGATCTGAAGAGTACATGTATCAAATTTGACACTTGCATAACTCTTTGAATGATTCTTGCTATATTTGCAATTATCTGCTGCCCTAGTAATGGATCTAACGATCAGAAGGTTAGGCACAGGTAAAGGGATGAAAGAATGGGGAATGTGGGGATGAAGGGATTAAAGGATGTAAGAGCTGGGAGATTAAAGGATAGGGAATCAAGAAGACTGGAAGGGATAAAAGCATGAGGGAGTTAATAGCAGGTCAATAGAAAGCTAAGAGAATGGGAAAATGCAGAAACTGAATGAACTTTCTAACAAACACACTTACATTTTGGAATAACTGATTAGCTAATTAGTTGAATCAGATATCCTAAAAAAGTAGATGGGACCAAAATTCAAAGAATACACTGCGGTTGGGAATCCATGAAATAGAGTAATGGGACATTAGAGGGGAAAATAAATGAATAGAGAGAATAGAGGAATGAAGGGATAGAGGAGAAATAGAGAGGTAGAGAGACAAATCCATTAGCAATAATGGGTGTGATTTGTCAATGCAAGATGCAGGAAGCTGTATCTCACGGGCTGTTAAATAAGATATGCAGCTCCTCCTCTCTCAAATACTGGCAGACAAGACAACACTCAGGGCAGAGGAGAGAGAGAGAGAGAGAGAGAGAGAGAGAGACAAAGAGCTAAAATGAGCAGGTGGTCACGAGGAGATGAGCATAAATGAAAAACACCCTACATTGTAAGAGATGTTGCTGATAAGATGATGGGTGTGTTCAGTATGAGCATGTAAGCGTTAAAGGTAGATGGTATATTAGTGGGGATATCGGTAAAGTCATTAGCCAATGGCAGAAGCACAATGGACTAGAAAGTGGAGGTAATGCATCTATTGATGTCCAAAGACTCGTTACATCCTCAAACAAAGCATGCAGTGTTTATTTATTTATTTTTTTAATTAAAGTGTTGTTTTGCAGGATTCAATCAACATCCCATTAACCAGTGCTGTGGTGTAATCATTTTGCTAATTACTTTTTTTTTTTTCTTAGCAAAACGTACAAGCTAAAGTGATCTGGATTTAACCACCTTTAATAGTGTTTCTATTTTAAATGCATGCAGTCATGTTTCCTCTAACACTTATAAGGTAAAAATTATATTTAAATGTATTGTCTTTTGACATATTATACAGGTGTACTAATGTAATAAAATGCTTTTTGACCAACTCAGGTCAAAAACTGGTAATGAAATAATAATTAATTACTCTTATGTATTGCAAATATAATCTAAAAACTTCCTTATGAAATATCAATATTAAAATTGGATAAATAAATAAAAATAAAACTGAACTGAATAAGTGGAATTTATATAGTATTAAAATACTTTAGAACCACTGATAACAGGTACAATACTCATCATGCACTAACACTTAAAGTCAGGACTTGTTAAGGATACATATGTAAGGATTTTAGTACTGACAAGAGAATGATAAAAAAAAAAACGATAATCAAAGGTACACTGGTCCACACTAACATGGGTTAACACACTATCAAGTCTTGAATAATTGACCATGAAATTTTTTTATGTTTTCTTTCTTTTTTTCTTTTTCTTCTTTTTTGTTGGGAGGATGTTTGTTCATGTTACTTTGGTTACAAAATATTTTCTGTCCACAGCATTCTTGCTTCAGTTTTACATAGTGCTGCTGTGTGTCTTGAAAGCATGTCAACCCACTCAGGTTTTCAGGGAAATTATTATGTTTGCTTTATGATATGTCCAGGTTCAAGGCTAGCTCTTGCTATGTCGGTGTCATGACTCGTCCATAGTGGAATGAACAACTTCATTCTTTCCAAATGGACCAGTGACTTACTTCCGTTAGCAAACGTTAAAAACCCAGATTTCAGAAAACATTTAGGACAGTACTTTTACATTTCATAACTTCATTGACATGTATTATTTACCCATTCATTTGGTCCTTATTTGGCGTATATTTGTCTAGGTTCTTCCTAGTTACTCTAATAGGAATGAGAATAAATATCTCAGCATGGGTATGAATCAGGGTATGAATCTTCACAGATTCTTTGTATCATTGTATCTGTCAGCTGTTTACAATTTCTGTAAGACTCTGTGCCAAATTACATCTGCCAAAATGTGTTATTGTATAAACACAGGCATAAACGTTCTGATTTAGATGCATAGCTAAACCCAGGGACCAATATACAGCCAAAAATTTGCTTCCACCATCTTTTCTTCAAAAACATCCTTTATCCCTTCCAGTATCTGATTACTGAATTACTGTCCCACATTTTAAACATTACATGGACAATTTGTATGTGTGTATTAGCTGTGTGTTCAGTGTGTGTGCAGTTAAATATATATATATATATTTTTTTTGCATAGCATGAATGAACTTAGCGAGTGAAGAAATAAAAAATATGTAAACA
>JBCNYG010000006.1:14890943-14901231 GCA_039654305.1 Porochilus rendahli | reverse complement strand
AGAACATGCAAACTCCACACAGAAATGCCCGAGCTGGGAATCGAACCCAGGACCTTCTTGCTGTGAGGCGGACGTGTAACCACTATGCCACCGTGCCGCCCTAACCTAGCAACATATCTTAGAAAATTTGGTATCATGTTAAAGCCTAGGATATTAGCTACAAAATGGTACCAATAATTAAAAATTAATTATTTCTGACTTGATACCCACTTTGCTGCGATGGGTCACATATATTTCTTTTCTCATTTTGTACCTCTGATTGGACAGGGCCTTTGTGACGGCAGCAGGTGACATAGACAATGAAAGGCCAGTCATCTGGGTGCATAAGGACACCTGCAGCCTGGGCACAGGTAGGGTGGTATGAGGTGGGGCAACGGCCATGAGAACACTGCACACAGCAGCCTGTCGTCTTCTTCATCCGCCTCTTACAGTAGTAACATTTCTGTAACACATACAGTGTCAGTGAGTGAGGCTCATTTACCTTCATATATAGAGGATATAAGGTGAATGTGAAAAATTGAAACTGTACGGAGGTCCAGAAACCCCCTGCTTGATTTGCTGTCTTGAATGGATGTTACTTTGAAGATGTTTGCCAACATTGACTGAACACTGATTGACCAACAATTGTCCAATATCAACAATGACTGCAATGTAAAACATAAAATAAATTTTATTTTTTGGTGGTGCTTATTTCACAGTTACACATCTCATCTGTGTTCACTCTCCCTCTCCCTCGCTCTGTGTAGCACACTGACAACATTACACACAAAACCACGAGCATCCTCAGAATCATCACAGAATCATATTCGCCAGCGGAATAGGGTCTTCGTGGATGCACTTTCACTCTACGTGCAGCACAACACTGTGACAAATGCTATTTGTGGTGAAGCACACATTATTTGTTATTACCCAGTTATTATTTAATAATATATTACGTATATATAATATTAAATAATAAAAATATTCATAATTAAATAATCAACTATTATACAAGAGCATAAAGTGAAAAATAATTCTGAGTAAATTATGAAAACATGAACACACCCTTATTTCATAGAGTAGGACAGTTTGGACAGTTTATTCCTCTTAAAAGCAGAGCTTTTAAAAGCAAACTAAGATTGGTGAGGATATAAGATCATCAGATCTCCCATCCCAGTTGTAATTATTGTAATCTTTAATATTTTTGGCATTTTACTCACCAACACCTCTCGCACTTATGGCTGCATTATTAGTCAAAGCTCTAGAGTTACAATCCAATCTGTAGTGTTTTTTTATTCTAGTGTGGCTTACCACGGCCTGCTTACAACAATCAGCCATAACATTATCACCACCTGACTAGTCTGCAGCTAGGCAGCACCAAAGCCAGCAAAGCAAAAAGCCGGCATTAACAGCCTCAGCAGTTTGTACTACAATAACTCTACTGGGCAATCAAAACAAATGTACTAGTCTTCGCTCCCTGTGTGCATCAATAAGCTGTGGGCACTGATATTCTTCCTTCCTTGAATCACCTTTGGGGTAGGTGTCTATCACTGCAGACCAGGAACACCCCACAAGACCTGTCGTTTTGGAAATGAATAGACCGAGTCACTTAGCCATCACAATTTGGCACTTGACAAAATCACTCATCTCTTTACGCTTTCTCATGTATCCTGCTTCCTACACATCACCTTTGAGAATTGACTATTCACATTCTGCCTAATACATTCTGCTCCTTGGCAGGAGCCACTGTAATAATACACGATAATCAATGTTACTTAATTCACCTGTTAGTGCTCAAAATGTTTTTAATGTTTTGCCTGATCAGCGTGTATTTTCATACAAGAATAGATGTAGAAAAATTACTTCTATCAATTATATTAGAATGCCTGTTAAATAACTAGATTAAATATATTCATTACTTGGTAACAGTCCCAAAGAGGGATTTTTGGAGAAAATAAATAGGTCTCCAATGTTAAAGTCTCCAATTTTAAATGTTATTTATGTTTTATTGCTAGTTGTCATCACACAAAAACAGCCAATCAGCATCTACTAAGTGAACTTACAACAGCCTAATTGGGTTTCCAACTATCCAAATCCTAAAACATCATGAACACCGACAGGTGAAGTGAACATTGTACATTATCTCTATACAGTGGCACCTGCAGAGGAGAAGGACACATTAATCAATAAGTAATCAGTCAGTTTTCAAACTCGATGTGTTAGATGCAAGAAAAATGAGAACACATAAGGGTCAGAGTGACTGTGACGGCTGGTCTGACCCTACAGAAGAGCTACTGTAGCACAGAATATGAAAACTGTTAACTATGGCTATGATAGAAAGGTGCAGGACACACAGTGCATTGCAGCTTACTGTGTATGGGGCTGCCAAGCATTAGACCAGTTAGGTGGCGATAATATTACTGCTGATCATTGTATCCTGACAAAGAAATGTGAAAAATGCAGACTTTCAAAAAAAAAAAAAAAAAAAGGGTTAAAAATAAACTTTTGTGAAACACTATCTTCAAAAAAAAGAAACCTTCTCTTCATTAGAGCCATGTTGAAAAAACAGCAGTTATTTTACCAGCTTAAATCTTTGCAAGGGAATGCCACTGAGATCTACTGGAGATCTCTCTCTGATGTTCACGAAGCGAGCCTCCAACACCGCCACAGCACACAGCACATGGACCCATCTGCAGGATCAAACACAGAACATGCCATATGTACATGTTAGCAAGAACCATAGAGTCAAAGAGGATCTGGCGATGGAGAAATTAATATCAGTGCTTAGTGCTGGCCAGTATACGAAAAATATGCTCACTCACTTGTCATTGTTGGCTCTGTGTAAGGCTCCACCTCGTAATGAGCACAGACAACAACTCTGCAAAATAATGAGACAAAAAATTGAGACACACACTGAACTTAATAATGACGTGAGTAAACAATAAACAGTCCTACTAGACTGAGAGACATGACTGAAGGACATTACTCATGACAATGTTTACTTTTACAGTGGAAAAACTGATGATGACTGTCACATAGTGACATGCTGATTTTTCACTTTTACTCATTATAACACTATCTTAAAGCACACAATTGTGTCAGTGTTTACTTTTAACTACGCAATGCTATTATAAAACAGTCATGTTTAAACTTGCAAATGCCTTCATCCATCATTCTGGCAATTTCAATAATTTATCAAAACAACTGGTACAGAGGATTAGGGCTTCAAGTTCTGCACTAGATGTATGTAGTGATTCTGTGACGTTAGCCATTTCTCCCATCACAGAGGTATCCCTCAGGCTGTTGAAATAATACAGTGGAGTTGATCAAGGATTCAAACATGGTACAATGGGACTCAAATCAAGGGCACATAAACAAAGAAATAAGCCAGGGAATTTGTTGTGACACTTTTTATTTACAGTAAATGAAACTGCGCCAAAAAAAGATTTTTATATGCAGTCAATCATTTGTGAATGAAATAACGTTGTAAAAGCTACACACATACTGACCTCCGTGAGGGCGTTAGCTTTGCAACGGGCACATTTCCAGTCTTTTGTGAGTCTCTCAGGGGAAATTCCATAGCAACCTGACACAACAAAAACACAAACTTTATACAGGACCACTAAATATGAGTTTACATTGAGCAGTTAAAATGGGCTCTTACAATTATTACTTGCCACAATGTATGAGCCGTAAATTACCCTCCATACCACATATCTTTTTGCCCCGTCATAAAATAACTGATGAGACATTATGGAGGCACTCGTATTCATCTGAGCTTCTTTTCAATTCCATTTAGTTTACTGTCATGTTGTTTTTTAATTCATATGATCTCCATCTATTACTAGACATTTGACAACTGTCATAGCAGTAGTTTAACAACAAGGTTCAAAACAAAAACCCAAACTTTGCCATTGGCTATTACTGGTGGCAGCAGCACAAAATTTCCACTAGTGAGCACAATATAAATCACAATATAAAGCTTGCTATTTTTGCAACATCAAATGCGCTGAATATGTACCAGTATAAATCCAACTCATCATGCTGGCTTTGTTTCTTTCAGTGCAAACAAGTACAACTTACATATTCAGTGTCTGGTTTTCGGCAATAGTGTGGGTTCTCTGTGTACATAGGGCTGAGGAGTTTTAATCGGGACTATGAGTTTGTTACAAAGTATTAATCAGCAATATGAGTGTGGGAGTATTGATCAGCAGTATTAATCATCAGTGTGAGTTTGTTAATGTGTGAATATTAATCATCAGTGTGAGTTTGTTAGAATGTGAGATTATTGATCAGCCGTATGAGCTGAGTACTAGGTGAAATTAGTACTCACTGGTGTGCACACGCACACAACACTGGGAGCAGCTGATGAGCAGGCTGGTTCCTTCCTGATCCAAGTGAGGAGTGGAAAGAGAAAGTTCAGTGCACTCATCTGTAGCTGTGCTGAAACACATCTCGGGGATCAGTGGCTTTGTCCTCATTTGACGTCCAACCTGAACTGCAGTCTGCTTACAGTCCCCCTCTTCAGACTAGACAGAAGACAAACATGGCATGATGTGAATATCTCTGTATACTGTGTCACTATCAACACTGCATGTCATACCTGAAATAGTCAAGTTCAGTTGAGGCAATCCTTCTGTGTGTGTGTCTGTGGTAATACATGGAGTGAACAAAAATATACTGGGCTTTACAGTAACCACTATATACAACAGTATACACATTATTCCATACACTACTTTACAACACAGCAGTGACAGGCCATGCATTTGGTACCTGGGCCTTCAGTGGGGACTTAAGCCATCTCTTAATATAACCATTATCATATCGCAATTATAGAAACCATCAGTAATATACAAAAACGCAATATAACAGGAACTGGCATTACAGAGAGAGAGAGACATTTCACGTATTGAGGGTGAATACCATTATTATTTAAACAAGAATCCCAGTTAACCCATTACCAGTGAAAACTTGTAAACTTGTAAAACGGTAAATTTGGTGCTCCGACAAATGTAACAAGCGTGAATGTAATAGCTCAGAGATAAAGGGTTAAGAATCAAAATTTATCCAATAAAATGACAAAATAAAATGACAAAATTACAAACATTTTTAATGTTGGCTCTCTCATTTACCTTTGTGTTTTTTTCATAAAACTTGCCCATTTCTTTGTTTTTTCATGCAGAAGAACAAAATAGTCCATCGGCTTGTTTTTAAGTAATGGGTGTTTTGTTTGGAGATGGGTTTAAGCTTGCTCGGCACCAGGACACTGTTGGACATCTTGCCACACACCAAGCAAAACGAAGTGGGTGTCGTCACATCCCCGGTGAACGTAAAGCCGAACAAAGATAGCTTTCACTGTATCACCTCGAACTCACTGTCTTTGCTTTCTTTTGACCACCACTCATTTTAGGGACCTCATCTGGGTCAGAATTTTGTCCAGGGCCCAGTTTGGGGTTTGCAATTTTTTTCTTTTTAAAAACCTGCATGCATCACTACAGAGCCCCTAAAGGGACATGGGGGGGAATTACATGAAAAAATTACATTTTGCGTGCGTACGAGAAACCTCATCTCTGACATGGAAGAGTATGACATTACTCTGCCAGTCACTACAGCACAGACACTCGACAATGGCCAATGGTAATTTCCCACGGCACACCTGACGATCTCTAATGGCACGCTATTGTGTTGCGGCACAGTGGTTGAAAATCACTGCTGTAAACTACAAGCTGCTGTAAATTTATACTTGTCACCCAGCTTAGCTTATGATGTAAACATACCTGTTAAAGGACAGGCAAGATGGCAGCAGAGTACATTCGAAGTTACTACTTACTTGCATACTCCTAAAATGTAGTGGGTAGGCCGTGGGTATTTATCTGACATTAGTACATACTAAGTATTGGGATGCAGCCAATATCATTAACGGGATTATTTCAAATATTCAGATGTTTGTGCACAAAAGAGCTACTGAATAGTGAGCCCTGTGAGCTGCTCAGGCTCCATTAGTGATAATATGTCTGGTTAATCTTGGTTCTGGTGTTCATGTAATTAAGGCTGTGGGATTGTGGAATTGGGAAATCTAAATTCTGCTCATGAAATGTTAAGTGTGTTGCCTTGTCTGTGTGATATGCTGTATATTATATACAGAACACATTGTTTTTAACATTGTGTCTCCAATAGGCAAAGATGTGGCTGTCACTTAATAGTGACATACCCGCTGATGTGTTTGAAAGATCATACAGATGGCACAGTATGGTGACTGAAGACCCATCTCTCTGTTGTACTCTCTCTCCCGCTGTTCATTGTACGGTCTATTCTGCCACAGCTCAGACAGAGGTTTAGCCCACAGTTCTCCCTCTAAACCATCTTCCTCAATTAAAGCCTGGTCCTGAAGCTCTGTAACACATACAGACACAATTTGTACTCTAAATTCAGGAGTTGATCTAATGAATTTAAACAAGAATATCACCACACTGGCATGAAACTCCTCACCCTCATCACTGATGCTGTCCTTTATTAGCGGATGATGTCTGGGCAGCCTCACTAGGCTGTTCAGTGCTTCATGCGAGACATCTTCTGCCCCCTGCTGGATAAAGATAAAAAAAAGCAACAAACATTTAATACAACCCCATCATCCACATCCTCTTTTGCTTTGTTCTCATCATATTGTACACACTTTTCTGTAAACCTGGTCCTGGTTTCTCAATCCTCATATTTGATCATAAATGTGTTGTCTCATTGCCTATCTAGCAATACATTTGGCTCAAACAAAGAATGCTCAAAGTATTGAATATAATATATAGAATATAATACATATTTGATGCCTGGTCACCATACGCAACAATTATGAACTGAAGGTGAGAAGGATGCCACCGAATATTCCCAGAAAAAGAACATCAAGGGGAATAATTATTTTTTGTGGCATCCACAGATTTTGTATATTCACTACACCTACTGGGCACCTAAGCAAAAGGTCTTTATCTAAAACAACATTTTTATGCTTAATTTCTTTCTTTTAAAAAAAATTAAAAAATCCTGATAGACTCCCAGAACAAGCAGAAGCAAAGCATAAGTCTTTTAAAACCCTTTTCAGAGTTTTAGTACGACTATGCAGAAACATAAGTAAAAGCAAGTAAAAACTAATTTTTATAGTTTACATTTATATATTATAACTATGTCTGATCAGCTGAGCTCTGAGAGTTTTGGCATAGTTAGAGTTTAGTAGGCTACATACTAAACAGACACAGAAGAAAACCAGCTCCGTAATAGTGTGTCCGCATGCTAATTAAATATTTTAGTGTAAACTACAAGGATACAAGAAAACAGACACAAATACATATTTTAAGGAAGACAGAGACTATTCAGGCTGTGTGCTTTAAGACGAGCTAACAAAGAGCTGTGTAAGTCCTGTGGAGCTAATAAAATAGAGATTTTAGGATTTAGAGCTTAGTTTATATGCTACATGAACACAGAAGAAAATGGCTAACATTAATATAGTGCAAAAAATACAAACAAACAAGGGTTTTTAATGGCTTAATTTCCTATATTAAAGATATAATGATGCCTGAGTGCTTGTCACAAACTATTAGAGTCTGTCGTTTTAATTCAAGTATTATCCACTCAGGATGATTTATAGAGATAGCAGACCAATCCGTTTGTGCCATTCCCATGTAATATATACTAAAGTGTATTATTTGGAGTGTACTTTATGCAGTGTTCTTTAATTATATTCACTAAATAGGGCACTATATTACAAGCTACAGTACACAATAGGTTTTTAGCTCAGAATCCAGAGTGCATGTTCATGTAAAAATATATGAGCATTTAACACAAATGATCACATTAAATACTTCTATACTTTTGTGGTTTCAGTTTGCTACTAGAATCCGGTCTGTCCATTGTGCTTCACCAGGGTAATCATTCTCACCCTTAAGCGATGCATGGACAATGTATACTACAATACAGCCTCTTTTCAATTATACTTGGCTGATGCATACAGCAGGATCCACACCTAAGACTTTACCTTAAGACTGACAAGACTTTACTTTAGTTCTTATTGAACTCTTATTGTTCTTATACATTGGGGCTTTCATAATAGTGAACATTTCTGTCTCAGGAGGGTGTGTAACATGACAGTGAGGCCTCCAGAATTGTTTGAAACTTTTTCAAACCTATTTTCTATAGTGCCTTTAAACTGCCTCCAGTTCAAGCCATCATCGATGTATCCTGAATTGTGCCTATTGCCCATAAATCTGTGCAGCAGCTCTTAGAAGCTATGGAAATATATAAAAAGACAGTCTACCAGGTTTCACAGAAAAAAGAATTTGTATACATATATTTTGAGCTTTTTCACTTAGGTTTATGAAACCTTACAAATAAACATCAATCTGTCTTAAAATCCTGTGACCAAAGATATATGTAAAGCATCTGCCTAGCCTGCTAAAAACCTTTATTGTATGGGCATCGGAAAGGGGAAAAAATAGTATCCTATAATTTCTAAAAATACTTTTAATTTGTTGCCATTCGAATGTTGTTCTGGCAAATAAATAAATAAATAAATAAAAGTTTTCAAAAACCTATCTTAGTAAGCATTCCCAGATGTTGGCACATGTCAAGTTTCTGTCAAAGAGCGAGCAGCCAATCAGCATGATTACACTTAACAGCCAATCAGCATAACGATGCATAACAGCCAATCAACATCCTGACGTATATAGACAGATGGATAGATGTACATACAATCTATGAAAATTAAGTTGATGTTTTTTTAAGTATGGTGCTACCTTCAGGTTAAAACCCACTCTATTCGTACTGAGTGTTAGTTTACCACACTTTCAGCACTAAATGAAGATCTTGGTAGTGCATATAATGAAGTAGAACATGTATGTAAATGGATGTGACCTGTCCATTCTCCTGAGTCTCTGTGTCTGTGTCGCTGTCCCTTTGCTCTCTGTCCAGATCACCATAATCTCCTTTAGCGTAGCTGTGGACATGTAGCACCTCAGCTGGACTGAAAGTCCGCTGAAAAAGCCGCCGAGTCGAACTCCCTCTGTAGGCTGCCTTAATCTCATCACTGTTCTCATCTGGGAAAGAGCTGCCACGACTGGGTTTGGTGTCATGTTTAGGGCTGGTTTTTCTGCGTTTAGGCGTGATATCACCAGGGTGTTTCAAGTTATTGGTGGGTTTATCCTGAACGCTGAGGTCACATGGGTCTGTGGTGATGTCGCTGGATGGAGACTTAACGGTGGTTTTGTTGGTTTTGGTAACTGCACGCCGAGATGGGGAAGTGGTGGTGTTCGGGTGAGAGCGTTTACTTCTTAGATCACAGCACGGAGTGGTTTCTTTGGGCTGTGAGGTGATGTTACGAGGCTGTGAAGAGGCATCGATACAACAGGAAAGCGATGTGCTATGGCTTCGGTTAGGTGATTTAGGAGTAGGTGTGTTTGGCTGTTTATTTGACTGAAGAGGACGAGGTGGTGGAGTCTCTAAGTGGGAGTGAAGTGGCTTCTTTTCCTTTTTCCATGCCGGAGTGCTTACTTCCATGCTGTCCTCATTTTCACTCTCATCTGTAGGAAATAAATACCAGTCAGGATGGAAAGAGGAAAGAAGGAGAGAGCAGAGGAGTGGAACTGTATGGTTCTCACCTTGGCCTGTTGAATCTGACTGTTTTGCTTTGCACTTTGATTCAGGCTGATTCAGCCTGGTTCTTTTCTTCTTGGCCTGCTCTACAGTCTCAGCAGATCCAACACTGGCTCCTCTCTGACGCTTCATCCTGACCTTTGGCTTGGAGCTGCTTCTGCTTCTGGCAAACACAGGGAAGAGAAAAGTTGCTCAGATGACTGTATGGCTCATTAAAACACTTGGGCTCCTGTTCCTCCAGCACAGTGCCAGTAAAACAGTTTAAAATGCAGGGTACAGCGTCTATGCCATTAGGTCACTCCATGAGGGTTTAATAAGGCATAGTGCATAAATAGGAACTGTGAAGAACTGCACAAGCATTATTTCTGGGTTTGGGATAATGGTTTACTATCTAAAATCAGCATCTGTATTCATTCCTTCGTTCACTCACTCACTCTTTAACTCGCTCGCTGAACTGTTTAATCCAATCAGCATACACTGGGCAAAGGTGTGGTACAGCTTGAACAGCTTGCCAGACATTGCAGGGCAACACACTCACACCTAAGTGCAATTTACAGGCACTGCAATATGTGGCAGCCCACTGGTCCGTGTGTGTGTGTGTCTGTGTGTGTGTCTGTGTGTGTGTCTGTGTGTGTGTCTGTGTGTGTGTCTGTGTCTGTGTGTGTGTGTGTGTGTG
>JBCNYG010000006.1:14876524-14888565 GCA_039654305.1 Porochilus rendahli | reverse complement strand
CTCCATCTTTATTATCTCTGTGTTCCCAGTCTCACTCTCCATCTCTCCACTCTCTGTCTTGTTCTCCATCTTTATTAACTCTGTGTTCCCAGTCTCACTCTCCATCTCTCCACTCTCTGTTTTATTCTCCATCTTTATTATCTCTGTGTTCCCAGTCTCACTCTCTACCTCTCCACTCTCTATCTTGCTCTGCATCTTTATTAACTCTGTATTCCCAGTCTCACTCTCCATCTCTCCACTCTCTATCTTGTTCTCCATCTTTATTATCTCTGTGTTCCCAGTCTCACCCTCCATCTCTCCACTCTCTGTCTTGCTCTCCATCTCTCCCCTCGCTGTCTCACTGGTCTTGCTTTCCAGCTTTTCATACTCTGTCTCAAGCTCCATCTCCTCTGTCTCTGAACTGGCCATATTTTCCTTTCTCGTCTCTTGATTTTCTTTTTCACTTATCTTCTCTTCTCTATTTGTCTTGTCACTGTCCATTCCACACTTCTGTGTTTCCATTATTACTGATATGTCTGTGTCTTGTGCCACAGACACATTCTCCTTTTCAGGCTTTAATTCTCCACTATCTGTCTCAGGCAAGTTTTGCTTTCTCTGACTGCTGTCTAGCTCTTCTTCTTCAGTCTCCTTTTCTACTGTATGTGTCACGTCTTTTCCCCCATCAGTCTTATCTTTCTCTCTGCTCTCTGTGCTGTCTTTTTCTGTCTCCATATCTATTTCCCTTGCTTCCCTTTTGGGGTTTTCCACTGTCAGACCTGCCTCTTGACTTGGTATTTCCATCTCAGACTCTCTTCTTTCAACTCTCGTTTCATTGGTCGCATTGTTGTCTATGTTGATTTTCTCCATCATGTCTGTTTCAGTCGGTGTCTTCTTTAGCTCACTATCTGCTTCTAGCCGAGTCTTTCTGGTCTCAGTTTCTTCTTCCTTTCCATTTGCCTCTTGTGTTTCTGCCTTTTTTTCTTGTGTTGCATTTTCAATCATTTTGTCTCCTTTCTTTGTATCAGTCTCATTTGTCACTGTCTCTACCTTCCTTGTCTCTCTCTCCCCTTTATTTTCATCCTCTGTTTCAGTCTCCCTCGCCCCTTTGGGTTCAGCAGGGCTGCTGTTGCTGAGCTCTCCTGCATCTCCTGGTGGCTTTCCATCCTGCAGGAACTCTGCTGCTTCTGGTGTAGGTTTGGAGTGGTCGATAACCACACTGTCTTTTCCTGCCTTCCACAGTTTATACCGCTCTGGCTGAAACTTTCGTACAAACACATCCATGGAGATCTTCACCATATCTTTACGGCACGAACACTGTCACAGGAAAGAAGGAAATAAAGCACCAGCATTCATACATACAAATTTATATGTCCTACATCACAGCATCATCTCACATTCATCCTTGGGCTTGGAGATTTTGGAGATGTTCCATGCATGGGATTAGGTAAAATGTCTATCCACCGCCCACTAAGGGAGAAATTGCATTCTAAGTATGCAAAGTTATAATAATCCTTTTGATCCTGCTGGCAGTACCTTACACTTCCTGAGTGACCCTCTAGGTCAGTGATTTTGTCTTCAATCTAATAATCAGTAAGGCTGGGCTAAAAAAAAGGGGGGGGGGGGTGTTCGGGGGAGAACAAACTAACAGCATTTTTAAATTGGTTTACAAACCAGAACTGTTCCCTGAGTGCTGATCAGTAGCTACTCACTGCAATTTCACCTTGAAGATCACTGAAATGTAGACCCAAGTGACTTAAAATAAATTTAAATTAAAAATTTTAATAAGGCAGTACAAAATCCAAAGGTGTACGGCTTTGCTAACGGAACAAAAAATGGCTCTCAAATGGGACAAACCTGGAAATGACATTTTTATAAGCTAGATGTATAGTTACATTTTATAGTTTCACAAACTACTGTTGTGGGCCGATTTAATTAAATAAACCACTCAGTATCTACAAGTACTTCTGCAATCATTAATGCATGAAAGATTTAAAATAAAACAAAACGTGCGTTTCATTTGTGTGTACGCTCATTGATACATTAAAGTAGGCATGTCTTGGGATTCCCCACAGATTTTCAAAGACTGTTGTTTTGTTTTGTAAACATGAAAATAGTCTCTCGTTTTAAACATTAATTACATAAGGACCATAAAAGTTTGTGGAAAGTTTTGAAATATAAATACTGTGTAGATGAAGTTTGTGTCTGTGAAACTCACAAATATTTGCAATTTTTTGTGGTGCAAAGCATAAAACCATAATGTCACTTCCATATATTTATTATGACACAGCATTAAGCAACAGATTTAATAGAGTATCACAAAAGTAAGACAACTTTTTAAATTCTGATTATGTTCTGTTTTCATGAGCTCCGGTGGCTGTACAAAAACACCCTCTAAATCTATCACTTTGAATGTGGGATTTAGGATTTTGCACATGCTACAGAATACTTCTAGCAGACTGAACAAATTTCAATCTGTTCCACATTCATGTGTCCCAAAATTAAGTGCTTTCCAAAAACCTTTGTGCAGCAGTTTGGACACCAGGAAATTCACAAAAAAATTTCAGCAGACTAACCTACGAAGCCTGCCAATTTTAACGTACACAAAGTCATGCCATAAAACCTGTGTATCATTTTGAGGGATGGTTTTGACTATCTAATGACATGATTTAGATCTTGTTTTATTTAACTAGAAAATTTAAACTAGGAGTCCCAATTTGTGGTTCCATTAGGAAAGCTATACACAAAAGCAAAAATTAATTTATCACCTGGCACTGTTATAAAATAACTGCTATGATTTAACAGCGATGGAAAAAAATCACTAGTCCAGGTGGCTGAGGCAAGCAGATTTCAAATTCAGACTACTACAGTGGTATGATGCACCATCTAAAGCATCACTTGCTAGGTAGTTCCTTTGGTGAATAAAGATGACAGGCAATCTTTTGAAAGCCAGAAACAGGCAAATGTGGTAAAACCCTTAGAAAACCAATTGTTTAAAAATAGCTCCCCTTTTTGCACTTGCTATGCCACCTCAAATTTAATCAAAACAGTCAAAATAGTGCTAGCCAAAATGCTAGCCAGACTCAAACAATATCTTTGCATTATTTGTGAAAGCATAAAATGACAAGGTTTGCTGAAAACTTGATGACTTTTTGCCGCAAACTGGTATGCTACAAAAAAGACTACAATAGGTATGGTCAAATATAATCTCATTATTGTCCCTTATTTTAATCTATCAACGGAATTACCTAACTATGCTCCATACATTATTACATTAAATTGGTGACTTTTTCTTTGCTATGTCAATTAGTCCGTTGACTTTGTTGAAGAGTGAAGTGTATATATATATACACACAGCTTCCCCAGCTGAGTTTTGCTTCCTGTTAAAATTTCTTTTCAATTAACAGAGTATATTCTAGAGATGTTTTTTTTGTCACTGCAGCCCTTTGCTTGCTCACTAAGGGTTAAACGTCTCAGCAGCTGTAAGACAATATGTATCCCAGTGTCTAGTGTAGTCTATTGTAGTGTGGTTTAGGTTTTTGTTCCGTATGAGTCACAAACAAAGGTACACCAAAGAAACAGTTATGGCTGACTTAAGTATTCAGCAGAATAGTATCATTTATCTCTGTCGTCACTTTCCCACAGAACTTATAAACCTTGATTAAACATATTAAGAGAGACTGACTGACTAACCAATGACTTGTTCAACCTCCCTGAATTAGCTGGCAAACTTCTCACAATTTTTAAACCATCAAATATGTTCATAAATATGCTCAGAGTGATAACATGTTAAGAAATTTAATAATCACTTGTATCCTAGGTCATAGCTGCTAAAGACTGTCACAGTGTGACAGAATCACTGTAAGCAAATACAGTGAGGGATGACCTGGGATTGGTCGTGGTGCGAAGATTTAAGATCAGCAGATCCTCACACTTACTAATGCTGCCTGCTTGCCGTAGTCAATCCATCGCTGAGTGGCAAAGTTTGTGGACTCTGCACAGTTGAATCCGTGATTGAATCCAGCGTGATAGGCATACGGGAAAGTCACAATAAACTGACCTGCTTCTTGTGCAACCTGGACACAAGAGATATAACGTTAGACTTGTGTCCCACATACCTAAAATTCATTTCCTTTACCTGAGTGTTAGTCACATTATAAAGATGTTCATTTTTAAACACTAAGACATAGATATTCTCAGTCTAATCCATGCCAGGTATCAGTGAGTCCACTTACAAAAGTATCATTCCTACAAGGTGCTTAGTTATCTCAAACATACACTTAGCTCAATGGTTTAGATTGTGTGTTAATTATCAAACAAGCTGTCTCGCAATAATTTTGTATGCTGTAGCTAGCTACTCAATATAAGATTCTTCATGATGCAATATCTCTGCACAGTATACTGAGCAGGATTGTTTGACATCCTTCCGTCAAAGACTTTGAGCATGTTATTGTACTTAAGACAACGGTGAAATTGTAAGGTATTTACTAATTACTTCATAAGGGTTTTTTGTTGTTGCTTATTTAGTATTTAGACTAGCATGTGACAAGCGTGGGCACGACAAAGGACATTTGATTGCTGAGAGAAAAGCTTATGCAAATTTTAAGCAAAGGGAATTCATGAAAAAAAGGAGAGTCATTTTTGCAAAGTCTCCAATTATTTATGCTTCCTCTTGCACATTGTGCCTACAAAACAACACTAACTTTTCAATTTAATTTCCTTGGGGCATTGAAAAATCAAACAGATCTAAAGGACTCCACATACCACAAAATTTAATTGGAGAGCTCTCTGATACACTGATAAATGATGTCTCCAACGCTTTTTAAAATAATTAAAACCGCATACATTTTCTCTTTACATGGCCAAACACTCTTCACCCCAAATACAAGGCATCAGTTTTCACACCACAAACATGAATGAAAAAAGGAAAAAAAACAACAATGCTAGAAAATATCTTTTAATGCACATTATATCTAATTACCAATATAACCTAAAACACAGCTATTTAAATGGTTAAAAATAAATGTTAATTAAACAGGTTCTGTTGGCACATTTTGTTACATTGTTGTATTGGAGTTGGAAATATGATTTTAAATATGATTTTTATGCAAATAAATTCCTTTGTGTGCTCTTTTAGTTCTTTGACCATCTAGATTCCCTCAATAACAAAAATGACAAAAAACTCATTTACACAGAAATTATTTGCATTGAAATAGCTCAACCATTTTCTTGCCCCTTTGCATATTTGTGCCATGTACGACAATCAGTGCATGAATACTAGAGGTTTGTGTCTGAAATTAAGACCAAGGCATTACATATACAAAACAAATGTGAACTCCACAGAAACTTTAAAGTCAGCATTTTCATTTCATATATATAAAAAAATTGCAGAACTGTTTAAGGAGTTTTACTTGGAAAAGAATGAGTAACTGAAATGACATACAAACTAACCTTCTCAAGCGGGATGCCATACTTTCTTAGAATTGATGGGGAAATCAATGTCATTTTGTGCCGCAAAAAGGCTTCACAACTTTGAGCACTTCCTGGAAAAAAGCCTGCAAAACAAAATCATGCCTAAGCAGTACTGCAACTGCCAGACAGAACAAGTGGAATCCAGAAATTCACAGCAAATGCACAACAAGAGTTTAAATGTATTTATTGATTTCTTCAGCCCAATTACTTGATGTCCGCGGCCTTCTGCTTCTTTTATTTGGCCTTGGAGCTTATACTAAGAAGGTACGTGAGCCTAAAGCTGACAGTCTATATAACTTTTCAAACTACACACATAAATCAAAACAAAATGGTTCTTCAAAGACTTTCTTGTGTATTTGCAAGCTTATCATCACTAAAATGGCTGAAATAATGTTAAAACCTATAGGAGCACCCATCAAAGCCAAAATTTTCTTCACACAAGCAGCAGATTCAGAAAGTGAGGCAGGGCTAACGGTTCATACCACTAGCTCTGGTATACAATTAAAGAAGCAAATTGAAGTAGAGAGACAAAAATAATAAGATTAATTATTAATATTGTGGTAAACATTTGTGACACTTGGGCAAAGGCAGATATAGAAAAACCCTCAAATATTCCTACCTTTAGCAAGACGTTCTAACCGCTTCCCTTGTTCTGGAGGCACAACGTACCTGCACAGGTGTATACAGTTAGTCAGTAGGTCTCCAAGTACAAAACCCAAAAGTCAGAGAGTCTTCAATAATAATTAGGGGAGATCAAATTTATGGAGGTTATTGACCATGATTGCTACATGGTTCTGTCACAGAAAAAAAAAACACACTAAGTTGTTTTCAACGGTATTCAATGTGATTTTTTTTTAAAGGTTCTCTACACTCTACACTTGCTGGCTTGCCTTTAGCTTTAATTACAGCTTTGATATATGGTGCCAGTTCATGTGAGAAATGATTACTCATGTTTCCTGAACCACTCTTTTACAGTTGGAGCCTAAATCTGTGCCTTTTTTCTTCAGAGAAGAAGAAAAAAATCTGCTGATGGGAAATCTACCAATCTGGTGATTCAGTACATTCAGCTCATTTCATTCAACTACTTGCTTTAATTTAAATTTTTAAACATTTTTTTTCTTATTAGCTCCTGACTGTTGATGTGGATATTTAACCACATTATTGACATGTTTAAAAACATCTGGAAGAAACTGACCTGCTTTAAAACTATTAAAATGTTAATGCGACAGTCACAGAAGCTAATATTTTTGTTGAAACTCTCGAGGCTCTTCTGTCAGAGAAATTAACTACTTGCTTTAAGATATTTAAAGACACAAGACCGTCTGTCCATTTGTCTCTTGTACGAGGAACCTGTTTCGTCCACTGTTCACAACGAATTGGGAGTTTACAGAATCAAAATAAACTATAACCATCCTCTCTCCTGCCACACAACAATCTGGCAAGTTGGCGACAATAAAGAGGAAAATTTCAAAACACTGCCACAGCATACAATCAAACCACAAGACTGAACTTATGCCAATGACGTCTTTTCCACCTTCTTCCTCTGTGTACTTTCAGTGCAGGAGTTATCGATTTTTAAATGGCTGATTTTAAAGAAATTAAATTGCTGATCCACTCCATGGCAAAAAAAAAAAAAAAAAAAAAATTATATATATATATATATAAAATAATTAACCTGTTGAATTGAAAAAGTAATGTTTTTAAATGGTGCTACCAATTAATCACTGACCAGAAAATTTTCAAGAATAAAAATTATCACTCATGAAGTTTGTGTCACTTGCTTATCACAGCTCTTTGCTGCAGCAAAGTGTTAAGGGGTAAAGAGAAGTTGACTTACTGTACATAGTCTTGTATGCAAAGTTAAAGTTATAAAAAGATTTGAATGTTTGATCTGAAATTTGAACAAACACATATCTTGGTGCACAAAAATTTCCAAATATCACAGCCTATCACAAACCAGATAAACTCCTAACTAGAACCAAAAATGACAGATATCTACAGGTACAATACAGTATAGAGTCATGCAAGTCCTGAGGTAAACAAAAATGCATGCTTTACAATACAGGGTTTGGTGCCTGTTTATACCCAGGGGTGCATGTCTCACTAGAGATTATTTAAGAAATGGGAAGCTACTCACTGGTTAAAAATGAACATATTACTGCAACGGCTGCACAGCCTAGTGATTATCTAATCAAATGCTTTTAAGTATTTGCTTATTTAAACCCAATTGTGACTTTCGGGGGGATAGAAAAATATTTGTCCTTAGTCAGAGAAAGCCACTGTCCTTTATCGATCTAACACGTGATAACAGTGTTAAAAAATGTTTAGTTTTGACTTTAGATTGCCTTATAAATCACTTCTTTACTCTGTGGCAGCACCTACACCTTCCTACTGGAAACCGTTATTGAAACAAAGGCTCAAGCAAAGTCAGAGTTTTCCCATTGTCAAACAACTATGCAAGCAAGTGTGCTAATGATATGTAGCAATTCTCGAATTTGTTTTTTATTACCATATTATATTTTATATGATACACTCAAAGTAAAAAAATAAAGGGTCTACAAAATAGTAATATTAATAAAATTGAGTAAAGTCTTTCAGAAATTCTTAAGACCTGCTCACAGAATTATGAAGTCAGTCAGGATGTCATGTTATAATCCTTACTACATTTAGTGCTGTTATTAATAATAATTCATGTTGGCAAAACAATTGTGATTTAGTGAGGACTTTACCAGGACTTGGGTTCACCAAAGTGCAGATAGTTGATACTGTAGAGATCCATGTCCTCAGTGTGCCAAGCAAATGTACTCTTCCACATCCCAAAATACAGATAAGGTGTGTTCACCCCTTTAATCTTGATGCCACTCTCTTTCTCCACTGTGTCCAGTATAGTGTTCAGATGGCCAATGTTCCACTCGTTCACATCCTACACACATATAAAAAGATTTACACATTTACAAAAAACAAACCTTCATCCATCACATAAGTTAAAAAAATTTAATTAAATATTATCAAGACATAATAGCCATAACAATAAAGAAATATTATAATAATATTATAAACATAATAATAAAGGAATATTATAAGACATAATAGTAAAGAAATAACAAATAAACTTTACTTTCATATAAAATCCTCTATTTGCAGCTATTACACCGTTGTAGACCTTTGGCCTGTATGCTGTCAATTTGTCGAGGTAAGATGAAATTTTACCCCATGTTTTCTGAAGCACCTCACACAAGTTGTACTGTCAAGCTGCTCCCACAACAGCTCAAGTGGGTTGAGATCCGGTGAATACGCTGGCCACTTCATTATTAACAGAATACCAGCTGACTGCTTCTTTTATAAATAATTCCTGCATAGTTTAGATTGTTTTGGGTCGTTGTCCTATTGTAGGAAGAAAGCACAACTCAAGTGCTCCACTCAAGCGCCATCCACAGGGGATGGCATGGTAGTGCAAAATATAGCAATATCCTTCGTAGTTCAAGATTCACTTATACCCTGTACAAATATCCCACTTTACGAATACCAAAGCAAACCCAGACCATCACATTTCCCTCACCATGCTTGAAAGATGGCATCAAGCACTTCTCAGCATCTTTTCCTTTATTCAGCACCTTACAAATGCTCTTCTTTTTGACACAAACATATTAAACTTAGATTCATCTATTTATGACACGATTAATGTTCTTTTGCCCATCTTAGTCTTTTCATTTTACTGACCAGTAAGAGATACAGCTTTTTCTTTGCAACTCCAGAAGTCACCATTTCACTGCTAAAGTTGAGTGTTTTGCGGGAACTATGAAGTTGCCGACTGAGGGCCTGTCAGGCGTCTCTTTCTCAAACTAGACTTATGTACTTGTCCTCTTGTGCACCAGGGCCTCAGACTTTTCCTTACCAAGCCAGTTTACGCTGCTCTGTGAAAGGACTAGTACACACCTTTGGATGAGAACTGTAGTTTCTAGGCAGATTCTTGTACGGAATAGCTTTCTTTTTTTTTTTTTTTTTACTGGCGTAAAATAAGTCTATAATTAAACCCACAGATGTTGATTCACCAAATATTTAACTAGCAACAACAGTTTTCAGTTTTACAGTTTTCTGTGTTGACATAATTGCAAAAGGATTTTCTAACGTCAAACTTGTAAATTAGCTAACACAACATGCCATGTGAACACAAGTCTGACTGTTGCTTAAAATTGGCCTCTGAACACCTAAATAGATATTACATTATAATCTAACCAGTTCCACCTATAACATACATGTACAACATTACAGTGTCTAAACTGTTTTTCTGATCAATTTTTATCTTTTTTATTGGGGGAAAAAAGGTACTTTGCTCTGAAAAATAAGGACATTTTTAAGTGACTGCACGGTAGCTCTGACTGGCTAATATACTCTTGGAAGATCAACTCATATACTGTGATATCAAGATCACCACAGAAAAATAAATGCCAGATATGGCAGTAAGCTACATCATTTCATAATAATAATAATGTTTTTTTTTCAAGAAGCAATATTCTGTTTTACTGTTTAACCATTATTTTACCTAGTCTGTGGACTAGATTATAACAATCCAATACTATTTTTACCACTTTAAAGACGGAGAAGATATTCTTTGGCAATGAGCAAGACTTTTGCTAGACCTTTTTGGCATAATACAGAGCACACACACACACACTAAGTTCTACTGTGCATTTTATTTTCTACAGCTCATTCACAATATATATCCAGTCTCTGAAAACTATAAGAGCATAAGGACTAATTACTCACTGGATCGTAGAGAGTTCCGTTGACATCTGCTCCATAGAGTGGAGGAATAATTGTAAGACTCTTCCAGTACTTTCTCTCCAGTTCATCAAAATCTACATGTCGGGGGTTGCAAAACCTGCAAAAAAGAGGTAACAAAAAAAAATTAAGATAGAAGAGAATTACACAGGGGCATCAGAATTATAATTAAGCAAACCCTTGGTTAATCTATGGAGGGCCCAAGTATACTTCCGCTGACATAATAATGCATAATGCAAATTTCATCAGGAGCACCCAGATTTTGTGTCCACACAGACTTTGTGCTTTGACTGCATATGTGACAGCCACATCCGTATTCAGCAGATAAACAAGTGTTTTTTAGAAAACACCACTGGGCACATCTGTGTTGTATGAAGCTGTATCCACTGAAGTAAACTTGAGCCCTAAACTTTCTGCAATATACCTATCAGTCTCTGAAGTATCTGATACGAATAACCACTGAACAATTTGGAGGCATTCAAATCAAATGTCTATGGGATTGAACCATCAAAATCAATCTCATGCCTAAAATATTGAAATAAATTATCACTATGTTCATGGAATACTGACTGTGTGATTAAAATATCTCAGATAAACGACTGTAATAAAAATACCTGAGATAAATCATGATGAAATATCTGTAATAAATAATGAATCTGACTAAAATATGAGATTAATAGTGACTGTGTTATTGTAATATCTGAAATAAATGACAGTCTGACTGAAATATCCGAGGCAAATATAGACCATAAACAATGACTATATGAATGAAGTATCTGAGATAAATAATGATAGTGTAATTAAAATGTCTGAAATAAATCATGATGGTGTAATTAAAATGTCCAATGTCCAAGATAAATAACTGATTCACAGATAAATAATGACTATGTGATTGAAATATACAATATAAATAAAGACTGTGATTAAAATATCTGAGATAAATAATAATGGTCTGATTGAAATATAAAAGATAAATAATGATGGTGTAATGTTTGGTTGAAATATGCAAGACAAATAAAGACTATCTGCTAAAAATATCCAAGATAAATAATGAAGGTTAACACGGATATCAAAGATAATTAATGACTGTCTGAATGAAATAAACAAAATAAATAATGAATGCCTGATGGAAATATTTAAAAAAATGACCGTGGTTGAAATATCTGAGATAAATAATGATGGTGTGATTAAAATATCAAAGATAAATAATGACTGTGACTGAAATATACAAAATAATGTCTGTGATTAAACTATCTGAGATGATAGATGATTGTGTGATTAAAATATCTGAGATAAATGATGGTGCGGTTAAAATGTCTGGGATAAATTATGATAAATTGACTGAAATGTTTTAGCTAAGAAATGACATGCTACTGAAATACATGGGACATAAATAATATATTGTGAAACTCTAAAATTTTCACCTGTCTGTATTAGCAACCTTACGGAACTCGCGAACTGTCATGGGTTTCTTCTGGATGTTATACTGTGTGAAAAGCCCGGATTGACCCGTCACTACTTGCTGAATGGGGGCAGGAATGACCAGGTCTTCAATGTCATCATATGTCCGGCGGGGTTTCCAGTCCTTAGGAGGCACAACCTGTAGCAAAAACAACTACCTGTCTGTTTTTTCCTAACTGGCTGCGAATATTCCATATTAACAATGCTAACGCTACTCATTTTCCTTAAGTAGTCAGGAGTTCACTTGACTATTTAGCAACACAGGCTACAGGGTATGCTGGACATTAAGAGTGATATATGACTACAGCATAATTTTTTTCCCAAAGATCATGTGACGGTGAGCTAGAGGT
>JBCNYG010000006.1:14859822-14871248 GCA_039654305.1 Porochilus rendahli | reverse complement strand
CTAGAGTGCATATTCAGCATTCATAATCAGTTGACGGTGGCATGATATATATATATATATAGTTATATTACCTTTTTATTGTTGTGATACATCCATGTGTTTATCGAAGTTAGTTCCTGTTATCAGTGAATCAGCTGAAGCTACACATAAAACTGTGATTTATGTAACTTTTTTTGCCGAAATGATCAGGCATGTATTTCCAATGTCTCGACATAACTCTGTATATTATTTCAAAATACTGGACACTAAACATTTCAGTAAAAAGAAATGATGTCCTCCCATTTTCATCATTGTTTATTTCCCTCCAAAAGCTTCATTTCATTTTTTGAACTGCTTTGTCCTTTATTAGTGTCTCTGGGATGCTGGAGCCCATCCCAGCCGACTCCAGGCAAAAGCAGGATACACCCTTAACAGCTTGCCTGACTATCAAAATGCCAACATAGACACATAGTTACACTCACTTTGATACCATACGTGACTCGAGAATATCCAGTTAGTCTAATGTTCATGTCTTTAAACTGTGGGAAAAAACTGAAGCACCTGAAGGCAATTCCCACATAACACAGGGAGCACATGCAAACTCATCACAGAGGTGCCCTTGGCAAGCCTAGGACTGGAACCCAGGACCTTCTTGTTGTGAGGCAGAGGTGCTGACCACTACGCCACCATGCCACCCAAACACAATGACTAACTTAGAAATTATTATTATTAGGATATTAATAATAATAATAATAATAATAATAAAAACAGTATTCTTTACTTTGCATCACACTTCTGCTTGCTAGGTCTTCTAACTTTCAGAGTTTGAAAACTTGAGTTATGTAATTGCCAGAACCAGTACACAGGTGTCAATATTCAGATTTGTTCATCACAAGAAACCTCAAAAGACTGGCATCTTTATACTGATCTGGAATCACTATTTTTGTCTGTGCTGAATCACAATCTGTGTTGCTCACATGTGCTTCCCAGGTTTACCGGAGTTCGGTGCACTTTCTGGAATGCCGAGGCATATTTTGCAGACATTCACTCCGTAAAATGGTTATTTATCACATTAGCAGTAGTCAGGCAACGTCAGTCCTTGCCCTTTGCCCAACGTCAGTCCTTGCCCTTGTCAAGTATGTGTGAGTGCTGCCACACTTCTATTACTACTAGGCATGCGCAGCAACATTTTGCCTTCTTCATTGGTTGTTCTGGCCCTGGTAGTGACGTGAAACAATAAGAGCAGAAATTGTACAAAATGTAACATGACATCAGGGCAGACCATACTCTGAAGACGTTTTCTTTTGGACACAATTCAGTGGTCTGTGAAGACCACTTAAACCCAACCTGCTATCGGTGTGACCTCCAGGCAAAACTATTGGCATGAAGCCCAATCTTATACGTCTAAAACTGGATGCTCTTCCTACAGAATTCTTTCATAAAAATTCAAAGGCTGACAGGAGCAGCACCTCGCCAAAAGAAACCTGTAAAAGGTCAGATCTTATATCATGAGGCTAGTTTTATCACCTTAAATATCACTCATTGTTCGTTTACATGCGCTGGGGAACCCAGCCCAACGGGTTCATGTCACTTTTGGGAGTAAATGGTTGCCCCCCACCGCTAGTAAACTATGGGATATACCTATCCAGCATTGTGTTTTTTATGGTCATTAATGTTAAAATATGCTTTGTATTGCTTAAACGTATACAGTACATAAATACACTGTAGGGGTGACCAATACCAGTACTTTTTAAGCAGTAGACCTACCAACTCTTGAATATTATTGGTTTGTTCAAGTGTCTGTCAGAGGACATGAACCAGAGTGGAAAATATACAGTAAAGACTCATTTGTGGTGTGTGTTTTCTCTATCAAGAAAGAAGCTGTATAATTTAAGACACGGCTGTTATTCATGGTTAATATGGTGGTTACAGCCAAAAATTGGACCAATTTTTTTTTACATGTGGAGAATTAACAAAGCACATGGTGAACCTGCTGGACAGTAAAACAACTTTTCTAGGAAGCTTTATAGCAGGCAGTTAGAAAGACATATACAAACCCATGAGCTGTGTGAACCAGAAGGCTGCCAAGAAAAACACACACACCATCTGTTCAATACACCATCATGGGGAACATGTAAGTGTGCTTATGCTGTAAGGGTCATAAAGTGCTAATATACCCAATAACACCACCCAATAACAGAGTCGCAACCAACAATGTACAAAACCCAATTATTCAATTTTATTAACATCAAGGTATATGGAACATATTTCCTCTCTTTCTCTTTTGTATTATGAACAAATAGAAAACAAACGGCATGTCCAACAGAGCGAACACAGTTTCTCTCGCATCTTGAAGCAAACGCTGAGCTGTCCAGTGTGTTTAAATCCACCTCACTTTCAGTCTTCAGAGAAGGGAAGTGTATAAGGTTCTTTTGCCGGTGGTTCTTTTTGATCGGGTTGTGATATTTTCCTTCTGAGCCACAGTGACATATGTTCACATGATGATTACGGTATGTAAAAATACCATGTACAGGGTTTCAGCAGACTGGTCCATGCCGTGGCTTTTAATCAACCTTGATATATCCTGATAACACACAGTACTGAACATTGTATCACCCTGCTAATATTCAGCACACTCTCAGACATATGGAACATAGGGTCATGTCTTGCTGTAAATATCTTTGTGTTGTATTAATTGTGCTGTACTTTTGTGTGTGTGTGTGTGTAGAGGAAAATCCATTGTGAATAACATCATCTCAGTTATGAACCCCGGTTCAGAAGCCTTATTGCGTATTCTGATGATACTTTTTTAAGGTATAGCCAGTGATTTTTGGATGTCAGTGTACCAACGACATTTCTTTTCCTCTCCCAATGTACATTTGTGCTCATACAAGTGTGACCTTTAACAGTTACTTCCGGATTTCTTCTTGGTTTTCAGCATATATAAAAAGTTCATAGACGTTTAATCATTACGAAGCCTAGTCTTTCTGTACAGTTGTTTAAGTTCAGAGCCTTGTTTGCTGTACTTGCTGCATTAGGCTTTAGATATTATTGTTTCTGACCAACTGTGACCATGTGCCTGCTTATACATTTTGAATTTTGGATTTCATTTCTGCTCTGTTGGCCACAATGTTGCTGGCACTATCTGTTATTAATCTTAAAATCCAAACAAATGAAACCCATCTGCAAATTATACCCTCTAAAATATTTTACAGGCCACTGCTTGGATTTGAAAAGGGCTTCACCAAAAATATTACAGGTGTTTTGACTTTAAAAATCGTTGATCCAACCTTGAAGGAATATAACGGTACATGTACTGTACATGTACCTGTCTGATCCATTTTAGCCTTGTTCCCTTCAAACGTGCAGTTTATGCACCGCATCGTTCCCAGATCTCATGTATCACTGTTCACTGACTCTGGATTCACATCGTTTAATACATGATGAAGTATCATAATTTGTTCTGAAAAGGTGCCCGAAGAAAAGGTGTACAGAAGTTCTTTCCCTTCCCCGCTGAATAATCGCAGTCTCATTAAAATAATATAATGATAGTGACAAAGAAAGGATCAGCAGCTCAGTGTACTCGGGTCGTGTTAAAATACACGTCCGTGTACTAAACATATCTAAACATAAGACTGTATGGCAAGAACAATAACATCAAATAATAAATGATTATTTTAAAATATGTATATAAAAAATAAAAAAGATAAAAAAGAATAAAAATAGACCCATTACAGATACCGGTATAAATGACACCAATTACATAGTTGTGTTGAATATCGTATCCTCATAATCATAATTAAGAATAATCATAATGGTAATGATGATTAATATGACAATAAAGATTAAAAGAAAAATTCATAAGATTTTGAGTCTCAGCAGGATTCAGAGATATGATTATGCTATAATGTTTTATAGTAATATTGACACCAGTGCGGCACTGTTGTGTTCCCAAAGAGGAATGGGTGCAGGATTAGAAGGGGTTGTAAGCACCCTTCTTGTGATTCACATTACTTTTGCCTTTTATCCTTTTATTATTTTATCTCCTTTTCCCTCTCTTCCTCGCTCTCATGTCTCGCTCTCTCTCTTCTTGAACCCCTAAACTGAATCAGTGGAGTGTATGTTGTATCCCAGAATGATCTGCCTGCTCTTCTGAGTTGTGTTTCAGGGCTTTCTGTTGGTTTTCAGACGAGCAGTTATGTTGCATAGTGATCAAAGCTGCCCAGGTACTCAAGAGCTGCTCGGTAGCACAACTGATATTGGTCCTGCAAACAAACACATACGTATTTATGCCAATTGCTCATTTTTATGAACTTATTCATAGGGGACAGCATTCATAGTACTTATGCAACATGTATCTCTCTCTTCTTACCTCAGTCTGAACCATGGCTGGCCTCTGAGTGCGCAGTGTTTTGATGGTTTGGAACAGATCCACCACTCCCTCATATCTCATCCTCTCCAGTACAATACTAAGAGTGATGAACACTCCTGTACGGCCCACGCCAGCACTGCAGAATGCAAGTGCTGGTCAATACAAACACTTAATCACATAGACACCTACAGATTCACTACATACAAATACAAACATACACACACCTGCAATGAACTGTAATTGGTCCATCCTGGCCAAACTGCTCCTTGGTTTTGTGTACCTGGCCAATAAAGTCAATAAATCCCTCTCCCGTCTTTGGTACACCCTGCTCTGGCCAATCAGTGAACTGGAACTGACGGATGGTCCTGGATTGGCCATCCTGAAAAAAAAAAAAAGATAAATTATAAACATGTGCTTACTTTTAACTGTTAACCCCAAAAAAATCACTCAGAAAACTCTAAGTTGAGCCACAGTCTCAATGTTAATATGAAACTAAATGTGAACTTCAATTTGAACTCCAGTATAGACTATAATCTGAACTACAGTAAAAACTCCAATCTAAACTACAATAAAATATAATCTGAACTAAGGTCATGTCTGTCTGTTTGATCTGTTCTCTCCTCTCCCGTGTGTGTTTGTTCCGATTACAGGCTCCGCCCTGATCATCCACCTGTTCCTCAATCCCTCCAGGGGATGAAAGGTCCACTGTTCTTTGTTCCCGTTAACAGATTGTTCTGTGTCGTCACGGGGATTAAGCATCACCCCGCACTTCGTCAGCGATCAAGCCGGTCGTTTACTACACGAGCATTTACAAGTCTTGTCTGTCTGGTTCTCAAAATAAAGAACCCCTTTTCACGCTATCTTGCCCAGTCTGTCCTGCTTTTGGGTCTACTCTTTCCTGGTCCCAGCATAACACTTACGAGACAATATTTCAGATCAACACTATGGATGTAAACATTAATCTTCTTTAAAGGTATTTAAAGGTCCAAGTAAAGGTTTAATTTAAAGGTTCCATCTGCAGTATTCAGGCATTTGGGATTGAGGTAACTCTGTAGATACTGGAGCACACGTTTATTAATACATAGTTGGAGGGTTAAATAGAACAACAACAAAAATCTGTACCCTGGCATCAGTGACTTTGAACTCTCTCAGGATGTACTGTGGCATGTTGTATTCAGCCATGGGGTCCACCACAAAGTACTGATAACGTGCAGAGCGCTCAGCTGGCCAGTACTGATGGCACTTCTCCTGCAAGCCAAACACAAATATGCACAAGCTGTAAGTGTGTAGTTAAAATCATTATGTATGAATTTGGTTTTAAATAAAGTGCCTATAGAGGATTTTTGCATCCAAAAATTTCTCTATGTTGGTCTCAGGTTGGTGTTCCTAATCTGACATAACTGCAATCCAACTATCTTCACTAACAATCTTTTTTTTGTGTGTGTGCAGCTACTCCGTCATAAATATATTTCACAATAAAATAAGTTTTTCCAATCTCATAATGGTCAAAATAACCCACATTCCACGTATTTACCACAGCACATAGCCAAAGGCTACGTTGCTTTGCTGATCGTTGTTCTGTAATGCTACAGTTACACATTCACATCCCTTGTCTCTCATCAATCCTATTGATTTTGTTATAGACATGAAACAATGGTGTAAAAATACTGAATTATATTAAAATACCTAGTAAAAAGTTTGTACCAGTTTGATTAGCCATATCACAAATTTTATTAATAAATAACATAGTTGGTTATTTTAACCACTCAAAAATCTTTCCACAAACTCGGCCTGACACTTCCATGTTTCTGAAAATAAGATCCAAGACAGCCTCAAAAATAATAATAATAATAATAATAATAATAATAATAATAATAATAATAGACAGACGCAGTGGTTAGCATGTCCGCCTCACAGCAAGAAGGCCTGGGTTTGATTCCCGGTCTCGCTGTGCTTGCGTGGGTTTCCTCTGGGTACTCTGGTTTCCTCCACAGACATGCACAGTAGGCTAATTGATTGTTTCAGATCACCCACAGGTGTAAGTATAAATTGTTGTGTGTTGGCCCTGTGATGTCCAGGGTGTACCACGCACTCGCCCAGAGTCGGCTGAGATGGGCGTCAGCCTCCCCACGACACTAATTAGGAATAAACGGCTTAGAAAATGAATGAACAAAAACAACGATAATAATAAGTAGTACTAGAAGTAGTTCGATGTGGCTTTCTATGTTGAACTTGTATTTGGGATTTCTTCAGCTTCCCCATACTGGATGGATGAATTATTAACTCTTAAAAGTGCTTCATTACCGTATCTTTTCTTTAACAAGTAATGAAAAAATAAACATTTGGACAACTCAATTTTTACTTACAGTGTTATACAAAATACCAAAATTAACATTTAAAACCTAAGACTTGGCAGTACTGTAAAATAGGATCATTTGTAGATGTGGGAAATCTTGTTTTCTAAATGCTATTTCAGTGCACTGTTGAATTTGTTCATGTATCATGGAACGACTACTACACAGTGGGACGGAGGTGTTTCAAGATAATGATTGACTAGCTGAACTTATCCCTCTTGTTGAACATGCTGAACTTTACCCTCTTGAACTTTACCACATGGTGACCTTATTTATTTAATGAATAATTTTATAAATAAAAATGTACTTAAAATTCATCAAAAACTACTATTTATCTTTGTATTAATTCATAATAATTGGCAGCTTGCTGACCCAATTATTTGAATAAAAGTTTTTTTTAAAAATTTATTTTAAAATGATTTTATTGCTTCTAATAATGAAGCTAATAATCTATGCACGAAAACATTTTTTTGATTTTATTATACAGAAATAAGTCCAAACAGAATGATGTAATTTATCAATCAGAATGGAGTATTCAATAAAGTTGTGTAATAAATATGTTATCAATGTACAACTGAAAAAACTATTTTTTTCTGTAAAATTGCTGGTATGAGATCAGCAATTTCTAGCTGATATGACATCAGTGATAGCCAGAATTAACTTGTTTCATGGATGTTTTAGAGCATTAAACGTGCCTATAAACTAATAAAATGTATGACAAGCCTTTTCTGAATAAATTTTAAAAATATGTGACCATGTGAAATTCCTTGGCTGTTGGCGTATCTTAATCTTGTGTGCTTAATCCTGTTACTGAAAGAAATACAAATACTTACAAGAGGAGCATACAGTGAGTGCACATGGTTGAAGAAGCACATCTAGATGAAACACAATGCAAACCTGACAGGAGCACAAAGTGAGTGAACACTGCTAATGCAGTACACAGTCTTGCTATTGGAATCACAATGCAAACAATTATTAATAGTAATTATTTACAGTTTTTACTGTAATAAATAACCCATATGGTTATTTTAATAGGAGGCTGCAAAGATACAGCTTGTAGCCAAATTTCAGAATGATTGGTTAATTATTAGAGGCTGTAGTGCTACCACAATGGACGCACGGTCAGACAGATGCCCAAGGCAATGGCAGTACCCCTTCAGCCAAGTATGGCCAAGGGGTGAAAACTGTTTTTTGATATAAGATGGGGGAAGAAACACACAAACAAACAAAAAACACTACAGGGCATGATATTATTGGATAATCAACAACTTTTGCTAGTTCACATTTTGTATCCGACTGCATCATACCACCTTTTTAAATATTTTCATAAACACAATCTTGTTTTTCCTTTGGCTGCTTCTGTAAGGGGTCACCACTGAAGATCATCCTTCTCTATAAAGCTCTGTCCTCTGCATCCCTCTCTGTCAGGCCAATCACCAAACATGGTCTCTTTCACCACGTCCATAAATCTCCTCTTTGGCCTTCCCCTTCTCCTCCTACCAAGCAGTTCCATCCTGAACATTCTTCTACCAATATACCATTCTTCCCTACTCTGCAAATGCTCAAACTGTCTCAACCTGGCCTCTCTAACTTTATCCCTAAACGTTCCCACCTGTGCTGTTCCTTTAATATATTCGCATCAAATTCTGCCAATTCCTGTCAGTCCGAGAGAAAATCACAGCATCTTCATCTCTGCCACTTCCAGCTCCACCTCATGTCTTTATGCAAGTTCTACCATCTCCAAACGTACAGCATAGCATCAGATAGCCTTCTATCACACATCCCTCCAGCCACTCTTCATCAACATTTCACCCTGCCTGCACTCTCGTCATTACTTCTCTTCCAGTCTCCTTTACCTTGGATAGTTGACCCCAAGTATTTAAATTCCTCTACCATCAGCTTCACTCTTGCAGCTTCATTCTTTCCTCACCCTCTTTCTTATCCATGCATGTGTACTCTGTCATACTCCTGGTGACATTCATTCCTCTTCTCTTCAGTGCTCACCTACACCTCTCCAGATTCATCTACACCTGTTCCCCACTTTCACTACAGATCAGTGTCATCTGCAAACATCATAGTCCATGGAGACTCTTGTCTGACCACACTGGTCAGCTTGTTCATGACCATTGAAAAAAGAACGTGCTCAGAGGCGATCCTTGATGCAATCCCATCTCCACCATAAACCAGTCCGTCATTTCTAGCACACCCCACTGCTGTCACACAGTCCTCATACACATCCTTACACACTTCAACTGCTTCTGACCTCCCCTGTACTTCTCTATCAACATTCTCAAAGCAACTATGGCTCTTCCATAGCATGAAACTGCTGTTCACAGATTACCACCAACCCTCTTAGCATGGATTCCACTAGGGCTGCCACAAATGATTAAATTGATAATTGAATAGTCACCGATTATTTTTGCGATTAGTTGATTAATCAGATCATGTGTAAACTGCAGCTTAACGCACCAGCATGCAGCTGCTCTTATTTAACCATGATTAGCTTCCAGCTTGAAGTGTTTAAGGTATGTGCTCATTAAAAAATAAAGACAATTGAAATGACAGTCCATTCAACTTCTAATGAACTCATGTCCATCACCAACATGTTCAAGATTGCTTCAGTCAGGACATTTGCTTGCCCAGGTGTGCATGTTGTTGGCTTGGTAACAAAGTTGTCCATTGAAGAGGAACATATTTTTTTAGCACTGTAACGTAGCATTATAAAACATTAGCGTTATCACATTTCCTATTCAAACATGACATCGCTGTTATAACGTTACAGCAAACACATAACATACGTGTGCTAAGGCTGATGAAACCGTTAGCTTACTGAGACGACTGTCCCTCTTTGTCAAAGATTGAATCAGATTCAGCTGCAACAACGTGCTTTCTTTTCAAATGCTTGTGCATCGCTGTAGTGCTCCCATGGAAGGCAAGTTCTGCCTTGCAGATTTTGCATTGCACAGTCTTTTCATTTTCTTTTATAAAATGCTCCCAAACTTTTGAGTTCCGTTTGTGGCTATCCATGATACTGGGCATAACTTTTCCAGCTGACCTTGATTACTACTACTGCACGTGTGCGTTAAACACAGAAAGGCAGACAAGCAGCGGAAGGTACCGCGGCGGTTTTGAGAGCAAAACAAAGCTTAAAAAAATTAACAACTAGTCGATTATTGAATTAGTCGCCGACGATTTTATTCGTCGACATAATCGTGACTAGTCGACTAATCTTGGCTGCTCTAGATTCCACTACTCTTTCTCATAGCTTCATGGTGTGACTTATCAATTTTATGCATCCTCTCACCTTCCAAGATTTTTTTTGGACAGTCTGATTAAAAACTCCCCTGCTATCTTGCATCCATTTGTATATCATCTGGGCCAATTGCCTTTCCACTCTTCATCCTCTTCATAGCTGCTGTCACTTCATCCTGTCTATTTCCTCACACTTCCTGGTTCACTCTTTACAACAGTCTCTCTCTCTCTTTCTCTCTCTCTCTCTCTCTCTCTCTCTCTCTCTCTCTCTCTGCTTCTCAAAATACTCTTCATTTTCCAAGCTCAACAAATTGAACAAGTGCTCAACACATCTTAGCACATTAACACGTGTATCCTTTTTTCTTCTCATACAACTCAGCCAACAATGGCACATTACCGACTAAGTCTTCATGTGATTTAAATTTCGTAATGCTTACATTTTATTTCAAATAATAAATTCAAACTAAACAGCTCCACTGTACATTTAGAAGTAAATTAAAAATGCACCCTTACTGAATGCAGTACTGCTGATGGATTACGTTGTGTAAAGTTGAACGCTCCTGACTTTTTGTGCTGACGGAGATCTTCATTAAACCAAATAGGATGTGACACACTGACCTTCGAAGTGGACTCCGAGTGGCAGTCTCTATCTTTTATTGGAAACAAATGAAAGGTAGCCACTTTGTTGCAGGATGTTATTGCCATGTGAGTCTTACCCTTCCCATCTCTCGGAGTTTGGTCAGCATGACTACAATGGTGGAGTTGTGCTCCCAAAGCATTCTCCAAAAGTCTTCTGTAGTCTCGGCCAGAGGACCCTGCGTTGCGATGTATGCCTTCTGCTGCCTACACACACAGACACAAAAAGTAACACTTAAATAAGAGAATAAAAGGAAATGAAAATAATAGCAGAACAAACAGAGTAAGGGAGTGGGAGTACGAAGGAAAAATAGCAAAAAAGAAAATTGTAAGAAAGAGGATGAAAAAAGAAAAAAAATCAGAGAGCTTACCAGTTAGACTAAACAAAGAAAAACAAGAATTGTCAGGGTTTGCCATTGAGTTTCCCAGTGCTAATGTCTCATGGTACTTTTTAGAGTGTTGTAGTTGCTTGAAGTGAACAGCAGAGGGAGATGTGACAGAGGAAGATGAGCACAACGTACAAAAAATAAATAAATAAATAAATAAATAAAAAAAGGCATAGCTGGTACTCTGGACAAATCTGATTTAGTGATGTATTTCATTATAGCTGAAGTCATCAGTTGTATAGGAGGCAGAAAGGACAGAAAGCACACACACAAGACTAATCACCTTTTCTACCAACACATTTCTTCTTTATTAACAATATTGCAGCTATAGTGGGTGTCTGCAGTTCAGGGTTAAAGATGCAGAGCCAGTGAGTTCTCATTACTACTGCAGGATTCAAACCCAGGACCTTGTTGCTATGAGGTGGACATGCTAACTCCTATGCCACC
>JBCNYG010000006.1:14796261-14818928 GCA_039654305.1 Porochilus rendahli | reverse complement strand
ATAGCTCTACTTTACTGTATCGAGCACTGTCTTACGGAAAATCGACTAAGGACTTTATATATATATATATTATAAATCACATAAATATCTCTACGTTGGAGCTAATATTGTTTGTCAGTGAAAAGTTCACAAATAAAATACTTTATGGCTCCAATAAATAGCCTCCAAAGAGATCTGTTTAGCTGGAATAAATTCATAAAATATATCTGCACACAAAGGAATTTATTTAATAGCTGACTTCAAAATGTAGGTCTAAAAGGTCAACTCCAGCCATTATTAAAGAAAACCAGGCTTAATTGCTGTTAATGTTCATGGGAAAGTAGACGAGTTTCAGAAAGGGGAAGAAATAGGGAATGATATCCAAACACATTCTCCCACACTTGTTATTTCGGGAGTATTTTTGGAGAACATTATAACAAAATAGTTTATGTGGCTTGGAGACCCAAAATAACAGCGTGATAGAGCAACAAAGTCTGAAAAGTTCACATTAATGCTATTTTATCAATAGTATCAAATATAAATTCGCAGAACATTACAAGTCCTGATCTTCTACAGTTTCTGAGCTACTGCCCTTGAGTTTGAGTTCCCAACCACTTTCGATTACCGACTGGTCGATTCAATTTCCTTTAGCTATAGTTTATTTATATTACAAAAAGATGAAGAAAGCTATCAAAATCTACCATGACTCCGAAGCTGGGACGAGATACTGCAAAAAAAAAAATCTACTAGCATATGCTTAGCAGTATTTCAGCACGAGAACTTCATAAAAGCAACTTGTACTTTCTTACATGAAATAACTCTATTAAAGTCCTCTTTAGATCCCAAGAAAGGAAAAGCAGCTGGACATTCAGAGGACAAGATCTCTCTTTTGTGAAAGTCAGTATAAAAGATCCTTTAACCTACGCTGGAAAGTCCACCTTCTCCACCCGAGCCCTGTACCACCTATAACTATAATTCTATTCATGTTAGACCCTTTAAAAGATGCTAAAATATCAATCAAACTATGCAAGGTGTCCACTTGGATAAATTATGAGGAAAGGTGGCATCAAAACATTTCTCCTTTTTCTAAAAAAAATTATTTTTAAGGATATACTGTTGGAATCTTGACTTTCGCTTGAGCTTTTTTTTATAATTGGGATATACCGAGAGGCACTCTGACTATGTGCTCACCAAATTTCATAGCTGTAGGATAAATATTTAGGAAGTTATGGCTTTATTAATGGCTTTTCAGATAAAATGCGCTTTTCCAAAGTAAAATAGAGAAAAATCACAAGAAAATTTCTAAAAAATTCATTAAAAATGTCACCCCTAACATAGTTGTTGGTGCCGAAGAGCATATTTTTCTTTTATTTTCTTTTACGTGATATACTAGTTGGGTGAATGGTGTTTCGGTGCTTATCTGATCATCCTGAATCATGTAGTAACATTCAATTACAAAAAAAAGAAAAAAAAACTATATACATCACATGTATATCCTGCCCATGTGTGTAAACTGGAGACTTGGGGGTTACTGGGGGGTTTTCTGTATGATGCAGTGATTCCCACATTGTTCAGAGAGCTCAAGGCAGAGTGTAGTAATTTCCTGGTTTCCGGCATTTAATTGACTGGACAAGTAGAATGGGGGAAGGTTAAGAAATGTTACGGCAGGCAACTCTCTCACACAAAATGTTTGATATTTATCACACACACCACAGTTGGTTTCTATTAAGTTATTTCAAAATATTTTACTGTAGTATTTACTGCACACACACACACACACGTAAAATTTTCCCACTGGTCGGTCCAAAAAAACCCCACAAAAAAGATCTGTGTCATTATCTATATCTTACTGGAAGTCCCCTACGTCACCCAATAATCTAATCTCATCAACTGTCAACACTTATATCGCCATCCAGACTTCACATCATCCATCCATACAACAATGTGTACTTCAACGCTTCAGGAAGGTACCTCTTTGAAGTTATCAAATGCCGACAGGATGATCTCATGGCCCCCTCGCACCAGACACACAGCGGCCAGAAGCTCCAGGACCAACGCTTTTGTCCTGTCCCCCAAAAAAATCAAAACAATGACAACCATGAATATTTGGCTTCTCAGAAGAGAAGAAAAAGTCAAAGCAGCAACCACACAATGAATAGGCTTACATTACAGATCATATATCAGGCTAAACCTTATCCACCTAGCCTGTCTAACATCTGTCCTTCAGGGGGAAAAGCTCTGCTTTGTATCCATTGTTCGAAAATTTTCTAAATCAGAGCTGAAGAGGTGATCGCTGACTACTGTTTGTTGGTTCGGCTTTGTTACTCGGCTCATATTTAAGAGGAAGAGAGTGAGAAGGCAGGCAAGTTAGAAGTATCAAACTAACAAAGAGAAAGAGCTTCATTAACCCTCTATTAACATGACGTGAAAGGGTTAACAGCCTAGAAAAAAATTCCCCCCCCCCCCCCCAATTTTGGCCCAAAACCAACAATTTTTGCTTAATAAACAATAATTTTAATACAATTAGAAAAGGACCTGGTTAACAGAGGCATTTGCCGAACTGCTTAATCCGAGTATTAGGGTCATGGGGAGGCTGGAGTCTATATCAGCCGACAGTGAGCGAAGGTGGGGTACACTCTGAATGGTTTGAGATAACATCGCAGAGCAACACACACACAGCAATTCACCCTCACACTCACATCTCGGGGCAATTTGGAACAGCCAATTAACCCTAATGTGCATGTCCTGTAGACTGTGAAAGGAAACTTACCCCTTGGGGAAATCCCCACAAGCACAGGGAGAACATTCACACTCGACACTGAAACGCCCGAGCCCCAAACTTGAACACAAGACCTTCTTGCCATGATGTGCTAACCACTAAGCCACCGTGCTTCCCATTATGGTTTACTGTTATTCCAAAAATATAATAAACTGCACATGAAAGGGAACCAAAGAGATACTCACGACCCAGTACATAGCAATAATAATAATAATAATAATAAGGCAATAGTAAAAATTAACCAATAAATTTAGCTATGGTGGCACAGTGGTGTAATAGTTAGAGCGTCCACCTCACAGTATGACAGCACCGGGTTCGAGTGACGGGCCTCGGCGGGGGTGTTTCTGTGCGGAGTTTGCATGTTCTCGCCGTGCTTGCATGGGTTTCCTCCGGGTACCCCGGTTTCCTCTCACAGTACAAAAACATGCACAGTAGGCTAAATGGCTGTTCCAAATCACCCCTAGGTGTGAATGTGAGTGTGTATGGTTGTCAGTGTGTTGGCCCTGTGATGGTCAAGCAAGCTGTTGCGGGGGGTCCTCTGCCTTCGCCCAGGGTCAGCTGAGATAGGCTCCAGTTTCCCAGGGACCCTAATAGGATGAAGTGGTTTGCAAAATGAGTGACTGAGAGTGCATTTAGATTCTTACCGACTTTCTATTTCATCTTATTTTCTTTTTATCCCCCCCGCCCCGCCCCCCCCTGAAAAAAAAACATTTGTTGTAACCCATTTCCACCCATCAAGGAGTTCTTATGAAAAAACCTGCTCCTCATCCAGTGAAAGTAAGGAATGCACAAGACACGTGATGCTAACTGATCTTTTTTTTATCCAGGGCAAGGCTATCACACTCAGAGGAACACATTATCCACCCTCTTGTACGCATAAGCAGGTGTCACTTGTAAATAACAGGAAATAGAGCTCTGCCAATTATCTTTCATGGGCTCCCAACCGCGGATGGCTGTATGCACCAACCGAGGAGAATTCATGGGTGATCGTAAGTGCACTATCCACACTTATTCTGCAACCCTTCCTAAAATATAATTCAACCTTTTGTAACGGCGGCGTTGATGAAGGGCTTTACTCACCGTGAGTTCTTATTGTTCAAGCTCAGGGCGATTTCATTAACCGCATGTGCATGGGACATGACCATGTTGAAACCGTACTAAGGACAGAAAAGAAATGTTATTAGTCCCAAGTTAATTACAGTTAAGAGTATGAAGTTTATCCCTTTATAGACTATAATGAACCCAAAGTTTTCACTGTAATTGGTTCTCATTTTCAACACCAAGGTCATGATAAAGTACATGTTTGTCTTTAATAATTGACTGGATTTCTCTGGTGTTCTTTTAAAGAATCAGTCGATGATCTGGTTAGCTTAAGTTAGCTGTTTTTACATTTTAAAACCCACTCACTTAAAGGCAAACTTCAAGATATTTTTAACCTGGAACCAATTTCACCATCTTGCTGGGTAAACATTTTCACTAGGGACAAAAAAAAATGATCCGAATAACTCCAGGAGTGTTTTCAGACACTATAACGGTCAAACAGAAAACACCTATGGAATGTAAACCCTATGGGGAAAAACAAGTACGCCAAAGTAGGCCGCTTGTTTCTACACTGACAGGATCATCATTTTATTATAAGTACACAACATGGAACAGATCCCTACATAGATATACCTGTCTGTTCACTTCAATAACTGTGAAGCGCATGCATGTTGCAAATCTATTTCCAAAACAAGAAATGCGCAATGAGAGTGCAAACCTCCACCACGGTAGGGAAATCTTGTCTTAACGTGGGTTATAGTAGTAGAGCTTTTTTTTTCCCGGCACATTCTGAGTAATATCCGCCCCTCCTTTCCCTAGCACGCAATATTTAAAAAATTCTTCAAAACTGATCCGGATCAGGCCCAAAATTTTATTAGTTCTTCATTGGCCCAAGACCTTTTGGTGCTCGTTTGCATGTAGCCTTATTTTTGAATTATGTGTGAAGGCCTCATGGAAAGAAGGTCCTAGATTTGTGTCCCGGGCTTGACGAGGGCGTTTCTGTCTGGAGTTTGCAAGCCTTTACTCCAGATACTCCAGTTTCCTCCCAGTCCAAACACATGCACATTGGCCTAATTGGCTCTTTAAAATTGCCCCTAGTTGTGGATGTGAGAGTGAATTGCCCTGCAAGCTATTCAGGGTGTATCCACCTTTACCCGCTGTCAGGTGAGACAGGCTCCAGCCTCCCAGTGACCACAGTAGTGGAATTAAGCAGTTTGGCAACAATGAGATTTTGTAAAGTTGCTTTACAGGTATTCAGGTAAACGTATTCAGGTATATCTCTCTAGGGATCTTTTCCATGTTGTCAGACACTTATAATAACATGAGAAGTAGCCTATCAGTCGTGAAAAAAATGCTTTATAATGACACATAGGGTTGTTTGCCCCATAGGGTTACAGTGTATAGCTGTTTTGCAGGTTTTTTTCAGCATTTTTAACTCTATACAGAAGCAAGTCATCTTTGTCCCTAGTAAAAATATTTTACCAAAAGAGAGGAAAATGGGGCACAGTTTAAAAACTCCCAGCGTTTTCCTTTAAACATTCCCTTTCACAACATATGCATATATTTAATATTTAAGCCCAATATGTAGCGGATGGAAATGGACTGCAATACAGACTTTCTGAAATGAAAAAATTCTGAGATTGAGATTGTGTTTGAGACCCCTAACAAATGTAATGTATGAAATACATGGCCGATGCATGCCTTGTATCCTTTATAAACCAAACTTCCATATTTATGAATGATTATGTCTTGAAAGCACCGCTGCTGATATTTAGGCTATTTTTGTTAAACAGCCATGACACCGCCCCTTTAAACAAGCAACTCACACATGCTTTACTGCACCTTTTTTCTTTTAGATTTGGAAGTTATTTATTCTAATATTGGAGCTACACCGAGTCCAATTTTTTTCTCTGATCACATATTATGGTACCAAAATCACTGATTACACTTTTAATGACTAACATTGTTGCACTCCAGTTATTACACTGGCACAAAAGCAGGTTTTAAGAGGTTTAGTAAACAGAGTGAAAGAATGTTATAACAAACTCAAACAGAAAAGATTCATTTCATTTTAAAAATTTATATAAAAATTGTACACATGTATTGTTGTGAGTGTAGAATAATTGTGACACATAGATGGATTATTATTACAGTAAATCCACTAGAGGGCGATATATAGTGTCACATGATTTCCTCCTCAAGTCTTGAGCAAACGCTTACTGTGTAAAAAGTACCTGATAGTTCATGATAGCTCGGAGACACATGATGCACACGTGCACGTCATCCTTCTGACTCACTATTCTGGAGTTTTTGATGGTTTTGCTGTTTGCTACTGTACCATACCTGCAACAGACAGCATAAAGTCGATATGAAGTAGGCCTGGGCAACCAGGTCCTGACTTCAAGAACGTGATTATTTATCAACACTACTGCCAGACATGTGCTACATTAAAAACAGATGCTTCAGTTGATCTTTTTTTTTTTTTTTTTTTGCATGCGTGCTGCTCTTTTCAGGCGGATGTGCTCTTTCAGCAATGTGGGTCACATATCGGAAATCACAACCTGCGCCAACCGCCATGCACAGTCTCCCGCTCAACACACGCACACACTGAGACACACAGTACTGCGGTGATGTGGTTTCTAGAACATGCAGCTTTTCTAAAGACGAGTCTGAATATAAAGGGAGTTTATGGCATATTTCCTGCAGATTAAACACAAGATATCATCTTCTGAGTACTTATTTTACATTGAGTGGAGCACAGTTGCTATGACAACAGATACACATAACATAACATAACATAACATAACATAACATAACATAACATAACATAACATAACATAACATAACATAACATAAAATAATAACTGAAGTGTTTTACCAAATATTAACAGCGAACGTTAAAGGGTTAAGGCAGTGTCTCAATATATCTATTATGAGATGTGACCAATATAAAGTGCTCTCATAAAGTATACAAAGTATCCTCATCAACTCAAAAATCAATTAAGATTGCTATTGAGCGAGAAATAGCTGCTGTTCCACCCGACATGACCAGTCGAGCCATGGCAGCCTTCAGAAATCAGCAGCCTAAAGAAAAAGCCTCCAAGCGTGTATAGACAATGACGGCCACAATTTGTAGGATGTCATATTTAAACATGATGCACAAAAACTGTACTAAATGAAGTTGCATGTGTGCAAATAATAATTTGTTTTCTCTTTAAGGTTTTTTTAATTATTTGTTTTCACTTTAGAAATGTGGAAGGTTTTACTGGGTCATGCTGTAGAAAACGGCATAAATAATTGTATTATGTTTAAAAATATACTGTCACCAACAGTATAGGATATTATGACTAAATAAGATAAAGAAAAAAAAATACTAAATGTTTTGTGACCAAAAATCTATTATGACTTATGTAATATAGAACATATTGTAACCAGTACAGCATGTATTATGGCAAAATGTACTGTATGTATTATGAATATAGAATACTAATATACTTTATGCTTTTGACTTATATGTATGCAGTATGTTTATTTGCATTAATCTCCTTTTATTAATCGAACTTGGTTATGCATGTTGCAGTAGGTTCTTCTTGTATGCCCTTGATTGTTCAAGTATGTATCGTTCTGAACTCGCTGAGCTGGACAAAATGGGTTTAATTATGTGTGCTATTACTCTCCCATCTCCCCATGGCTGCAATATTTTTAACTCCATTTTAATGGACCTGTCTGCTGTTAGGTGTGTGACTCAGCTCTTCTGCAGTGTAAGAGTAAGTCAGCGCTTTTCAAAACAACACAGGCTATTTATACTTTACAGTGGAAAGGGTATGGAGCTGAGTCAACTTACAACACTTAACACACCTGTCTTGGGCTACTGGCCAACTCAACACCAGCTATTTTGTTCTTTAACCATTCAGCAGAGATAGAGGTGGAGAGGGTAAAAGAGATAGAAAGATAGGCAGGCACAAAGAGATACAATGAAAGAGCCAGAGACAAAGCAATAGTCAAAATAGAAAAACTCGTACCAGAGCCAGAGGAAGGAAGTGTGTAAAGAAAAGACAGGGAGTTTAAGGGATCTGAATGTCTCACCTCTTGAAGAGTAGGATTGCGATGACGATAATGATGATGAGAACAACAGCCAGCACTGGTCCCATTACCCAAAGCATCTCTGGATCTTCTGCATGTCTGGATATGTGTACCTGCAGCATGATGTGGTCTGAGAATGGGCTTGTCGCAAACGTTTTCTGCAGCACACACAAACACAAATAGATTAAGTGAAGGCCATCATCATTTTTAATATAATAACATCTGTGATATTGAATGGGTACAATATCAACACTTTAATTAGTTTTTAGAGTTATGGTACAGTGGATTGCAGAATAACTTCAGGACAAGGAAAATAACGAGTCTGGTTTATAGCAACTACTATAACGCACAGTACCAGTCAAATGTCTGGACACACATATTACAGAATTAGAAGTGGGTCTAAAGTTTTGACTGGTACTGTGTATATGTAATTTTTAATAAAAAGCCAACAACAATTAACACAGTGGAAAAACACTGCTTTTAAAAAGAACATTTTAGTTTTATATTCACCAAAGTTAAAAAAATGGATCTGTTTAAGGTTAATATCACTCAGGCTTTTTCACATCCGCTGATGTATTGCCTATCGTTGGTAGCAGATAGCTGGGAGCTGCTGACTGAACACACACATACTGAAAGAGCTCTATTACTGCAAGTAACTCTGCAGAGGAAGTCAAACCCAGCAAATCTTCAAAGCTGCAGAGCGTCCAGTGAGCTCTCTCTACACTAATCGCTTTAGAAACGCCTCTCAGAAGCAGAGAAAGATGGAGACGAACAGCAGGAAAGAGTGTGTTGAGGGCGGCGTTGACTCCTCCACCCTGCTGAGTGCAGGAGGATACGCATCAGTGACCCATTGTGGATGAATCCCATCAGTGGGACACCTTTTCCATTCCCTCTGGAAACGTCAGCAGGAACCAAAAAAACAACCTTAAAAAAATCCCATTTCTGTGGAAGCATGTGAATCATTAGAGTGCAGCTTGCCGACTTGGAAAACTGAGGTGATTTTAACAAGAGAGAGAGAGAGAGAGAGAGAGAGAGAGAGAGAGAGAGAGAGAGAGAGAGAGAGAGAGAGAGAGAGAGAGTCAGACAGACAGCAGATTTCTTCCATAGAGATATGAGTAGCACTGTTTCTATATACTGTACACTTGAAGTAGGGATGCACTGAAACCATTGTATTATTTTAATCGCATTAAAAGCATTGTGAAAGGAGGAAGATAGAATATGTTCCAAATTGGACCCACCATGGACACACATCCCAGCAACAATAAACATTTGCATGGTCCCTGGAATGGGGTGGGGTGGGGTTGGAGGGTTATTGGGTATGTGGGGGTGATTGGGGTGATCTGTAATATAAGAAATTATCCTAGCTTTAGTTTTTACCACAACACCCACATATAGTAGCGAGTAGAGATGGGATTCACCATAATACCTAGGTGCTGATTCGATTTGTATACCGATTGTATAAATGTCCCGAATTAAAAATTATTTTTGTCTTTCTGGTTACAATTTTAAAACCTTAAACCAAATATAAGAAGGTAAAGTCTCACTTCTAAAGCTTAAAGCCTTGAAAGCTTAAATCACGAGCTGCAACACAGCACAAGTAATTAAATATGACCTACTCTTTCCCCTCCCTCAGAAATCATTGGCAGTATTTAAACTGCACAATACTACTTCAAATACAATGAATAAAAAAGTTTATTTTTGAGGCAGTGTGGTGATGCCTGAACTGCCACAAAAAAGAATCACAATACATAACCAAATTGAATTGAATTTAAATTACCTGAATTCAATAACTGAATCAATCTCCCTGCAATCTCTAGTGAAGGGCAACTGTGTTTTTCTCCCTGTCTCTTTTATGTTGTAATCTAAAATAACATTTATATCCCGCCATATTACTGCATTTATATGCAGTGTACAGGGAATCACAGTGAATGGCGGCTCTTCTCTTGGCTACAGTAGTCATTAAGAAACCATCACACACTCCAATCTGTCAAAAGCTCAGCCTGAGCCTCCCCAGGAGGAGGCATTTCATTTTCACCTTGATAAATTTGTTTGTTACGAGTCATGTTGATCCATATGTCACATAAAATTAAGTGGCTCAATTTGCTGGGTGTAATTTTCTTAAAACATCTGCATGCATGGTAGCTTTGTGCTCCCTCAAATAACCCATTAGACAGCAGGCCTTTACATAGTACTTTGTTCCAGCTGTGCTTCTAGCATTGGCACTAACATTAAAATAATGATTCTTCAAAATAATATAAGAATATCACTAGACTTCTGTCAGACTGAGACTGAGCTACTGCAGGAAAGACGTTGGGTCTAATACTGGTAGTATATGCCGTTATTCACTTCTCCTGTAAAGACTAATGTCAGCTTAATGCGAGAATAATGTTGAGCGAATGCCAGACTAATGTTGGTCTAATATTAGACTAATGTCAACCTAATGTTGGATTAATGTCAGAATAATGTTATACCAATGCTAGGCAAACCTCAGACTTCGTGCTCACTCTCTCTCATGGTGAACCCTCAGCCTATCCTGGAAACACTGGACATGATGCAATGACACCTCACACTGGTTGCTAATCCATTGCATTGAAAATTATCAGACTAATATTGGGCTAATGTCAAAGCAGTGTAGGATTCTTATCATCCTAATGTGTGACTAATGGCAGCCTAATGTCAACCTTCAGTAATGGTAATGTCAATTTAATGTCAGATTAATGTCAGCTTAAAGTCAAGCTAATGCTGGACTAATGTCAGACGAATAGACTACTGTTAGACTACTGTCAGTCTAATGTCGGGCTAATAGACTAACATCAGCCTACTCTTTTGCTGATCTATTGCCAGGCTGATGGCGAACCATTTCTATGGCTAAGATCAAACAAACCAAGAGTCTAACATTGTGTTAACATTGAGCTAACTTCAGACCACTATCAGAATAAATATAAAATGCACTATAAACCTTGTTGCCCTGGGTTTAAATAAGATAATCATGAACTAATATTGGGCTAAACACAAACTAAAGTTAACTACTAACCGATTATCCCAGTGCTAATGGTGTTTTATTTCTGGGCTAATATTCATATTAATATAATTATATTAATATAATTAATATTATTATTCTAACTGTAGACTGAATTTTCGCTAACATCACAGTTTTTCCAGGTCCTGCACAAATGTGGGAATAACTATTTGTCAAATAAAATAAGATTATTTTCTCTAATCCAAAAAAATGTTCTAAGCACATGGGTATTGCAAAGTAAATCTCCCTAACTCTGTCACTTGCCTCAATCTTCAGACAGAAGCTCTGAATGATGGCTGCTGAAAGCCCTGAGCGATTTTCTCTGCGGAGAGCATTCACACTGATCGATTTCATCTGCTCTATCTGATGGAAATGCGTCCCACTGAGTGACTAATGCATGCCTTTTCCCTAAATTCTCCCACTTACCAATGCAGCTTCAGCACTCTTTGTGTGTGTGTGTGTGTGTGTGTGTGTGTGATAGAGAGAGAGAGCAAAGAAGAGACAAAACATGAGAAACATACCATGAAGTAGAAATCTAAAACAGTGATATTCTTAACGATATAGTTTTACAGTAACAATTCCAAAAAAAATTTTCTCCACCCTCCAACACTTGTTCTGTCTATTATTTTATCTTCTACCACCTGCTTTGTTATCACAGTTAGAATTCCCTCAACCTGATTCTCTTTCCTCCACCCATCTTCAGCATTTGTTTTCTAGCTTTACTATGGTGCAGTAGCAACATTCTTTCTTCTCGTTTTTCTCTAAAGAATGGATGCAGTTATTTGGAGCCAAATGGCTTTTTGATTTTCTCTCTGCCCTGCTGTTGTTCATCCCAGGAGCTTTGTTTTGATAAATGCTGCTAATTTAGAGTGACATTGTATCTCTTTATAATATGACAGTGGAATTTAGCAGAACAAAATGTGCACATTTATAGAGCCTTCCAACATCACAAATAGACCTTTAATAATTATTAAACTAAACATCACAGAGGTTAGGAGTTTATTACCTGTGTCCAAAATAAAGGTACACAGGTGGATTCACCGGTGTTTGTTTGTTTGTTTGTTTGTTTTTTTGCCTGTTTGTCTGTGAACAATCCTGACCACACCAATGAAAGGATTTTTACCAAACCTAGTGGGGACACTGAGTCCCAGGGGTAACCTGATTTTGGAATGTCTAAGGTCAAAGGTAAACACCAAATTCACAAAGTTTTGGCACTTATACCTTTAAAACAAGTGCCAATAGACATGTCAATACTATGCAACACTAACAGAAAAATGAGACAATCGTTTAAATGAAACAATTACCTTTTACCTAAAGTGACATTGAAAGGTAAAACATCATCTATTTTGTATACCCTTTGAATGAGTGACTACTTTTTTCCTTACTAATTTACTCATGTCCACACACAGAACAGATCATGAAAGAGTGACAAAGACATGGGTAATTAACACCAATACCCATATAAGGTCTATTTAATACATTATTTAAACTGCATGGTGGAGGTACCTTTCACTGAACTAATGCCCTTCTAGTTATTGTTATCATTATGCATAAATCTATATGTGATGTGGTACGATTAAGATATTCTTATAAGAATAAGAATTCTTATTTCACAATGTTTTTTTGAAGTTCTGAAGTGTGTGTGTGTGTGTATATGTGTGTGTGTTTGTGTGTGTCGTACAGATTCATTCTCCCTTAGAGCAGCCATGATGAAGATGCGGTACTGAGTCTGAGCGAGCAGCGCTCTGTTGTAGAAGCCACTATAGTGCCGCTCGTCTCCAAGTGTGAAGCTCTCTGGCAGTGTGTGCAGCCTCGCAGCAATGTATGGCTTCAGGGAATCGTCGCTCTGCCTTCTCTTCCTTTTCATCATAGTTAAATCTCCGCCAGCCTGTAACAACTGACACACACACACATACACAAACAAACACACACACACACACACACACACACACACACACACACACACACACACACACATACATATATACACACACGGGTAGAAAAGCACATATTAATAGATATATTGTATATGAATAGACAGTTAAATAAATTCAAAGAAAAACACATGCAAACACTAGTTGAGCTGAAGGGGCCTCTTCTGAGTTTTGCAGCATTCATTATGCTTTTGTCTAGATGTTCAGCTCTAGCTCCATTCTGAGAATACACCCTTGGGAAAGAAAAGCAACTAAATGTATCTTGTGTTTTTCCTAAGTAAAATGACTATAATCATGATGAAGATGATGACTATGGCATAAGCTAAAAAATTATGTTAGTGTTTCTAGAACTAATTTTTGTGTGTGTGTGTTGGAGGGGTGTGACTGTATTTGTGTATTAGCATGTGTGTGTGTGTGAGAGTGAGTTTGTGTGTGTGAGCATGTTGTACAGAGTCATGCTTCTGGAAACCAGCCTTGATAAACGTGCTGCAAAAGCCCTGCATGCAATCATGCCACATTTATTTCCCAATCTGACACTTATTTATATTCAAAACTCCAAATAGTAAAACAGTGTGTGTGTGTATGAGCCACAAACTGTCTGCATTAAAAACAAAGAGTTCTGTAGTGACAAGGAGAGTGAGGAGCCTTTAGTCAAGACATCAGTGCAGCACATCATCAGTGCACAAGGAGTAAATGGAATTTGTTAAAAAAAAGATTATAAAAGTGCTTAAATACTACAGGGCTTTGAAACCACAACTCATGCATTTTACCATTTCTACTTTTAAAATGAGACAGAGAGACAGAGAAAGAGACAGAGAGAGAGAGAGAGACACACAGAGAGAGAGAGAGGGAAAGAGAGACAGAGAGACACAGAGAGAGAGAGAGAAAGGGAAAGAGACAGAGACAGACAGAGAAAGAGAGAGGGAAAGAGACAGAAAGACAGAGAAAGAGAGAGGGAAAGAGACAGAAAGACAGAGAGAGACAGAGAAAGAGAGAGGGAAAGAGACAGAAAGACAGAGAGAGACAGAGAGAGACAGAGAAAGAGAGAGGGAAAGAGACAGAAAGACAGAGAGAGACAGAGAGAGGGAAAGAGAGACAGAGAGAGACACAGAGAGAGACAGAGAGAGAGAGAGACAGAGACAGAGGGAGGGAGAGAGAGAGAGAGAGCGAGTGAGCGCACGGGGTGTAGTGAGAAGGGAGGGAAGATCAAAGCTAACTAGTAGGGAGAGAAGAATCCTGCTCAGAAATCCTGCACCCCTCTCAGAATCACTAAAATCTAAATCTCCACCATTTCTTCATCACAGCCTCCCACCAGGTTTACCAATGCTGTTAGTATGAAGTAGTTTTGATGTTAATGGCACACTGGATATTACCAAAACAAAGACTGTAATTACAGAAAAAATATTTCAAGTGACATTAAAGTTCTAGTCATATCTTGAGTCATGGCCAGCCCGACACAAAAGCAAACTAAAAAGCTGCAGACGGCACCCTAGAGAACATACAACAAACTATAGTTTGAAATGTCTCTCTTATGCCATGTCAGAAATCCAATTCTCCCATAAAGGCTTGGGCCAGCCCTGGCTTAAGGGGTGTGTGTGTGTGATAGAGAGTGTGTGCTCCTCACCGTTTTTCCCAGTACCAGTGACTCAGGGCCATCAGTAAAGACTAATTCTTTCTTCTTCTCTTCCGCTGTCTCCACCCTGTGACCACAGAGGCAAATGACATGGATATATAGTTAAGTCCATAAGTTTTTGGACAGTCGCAATCTTTTTTTCCTAATTTCGTCTCTGTACACCACTGCAGTGGATCTGAAATGAAACAATCAAATTGTGGTTAAAGTGTATAACTAAAAGTGTAATTTAAGAGGTTTATTAAAAGTAATGAACCAACCATTCAGGATTTACAGCCTTTACTACATTTAGTGTACATTTAGTTCCACAGCCTTAAAACTAATCGGACAGTTGAATGATAAGCAGCTTCACAGGCAATTATGGCCGGTTTCTTGATTAGGCCAGATAAAAAGAATTCTCATCAGAATTTCTTGAAAACCTAAATGTGGCTCGTATTTTTGTTGTTGTTGTTGTTGTTGTTGTTGTTTTTTAATAGAGAAATGAGATGACTGTTGAAGCCCAAAAGCTTTTAAAGGAAAATGGAGGTAAAGAGACTGAAGCTATACAGTACACCCTAGATGAGCAGTCCTGTAGATGTACTGCACATTTAACATGTATTAACCTCAAACTATTTCAAATAGAAATAAACCAATCTCAGAATCACAGAATCACTTCTTCTGCGTTATTACATTGTCTGAGGTGTTTTCCGCGGTTTAGATGGATGGATGGATGGATGGGTGGGTTGACGGACGGATGGACAGACAGACAGATAGATAGATAGATAGATAGATAGATAGATGGATGCATAGATAGACAGACAGATAGATACATAGACAGATAGATAAATAGATGCGGACAAATGAAAACAACATGAACTTGTTTTTTGAATCATCCTCCTTGTGTATGGAGTCATCATTCCTCACTGGGGTCCCATATTTGGTGTCAGTCCTTTCCAAGGTTTGCGGTCGTCACTTATGTAGTTATTGGATAGTATGTGTATGTCGTAGCAAACTGTTTCGCTTTCACTCTTTTCCAAACAGGAACATTCGAGCAGTTTGGTTGTTACATAATTCTTAAATATTGCCAGAGGAAAGGAAACTTTCACTTACTAACTGTCGACAGGCATTTATTTAATTTGTGCACTCTTTACTGTTCCGCATATTAATCTGCCTCGCCTCATATTAACACTCCAGTAAAACAGCAAGTGATGAATGACCTCTTAAAAGTTCTTCCTCCATCTTCGTATCTGAAGTGCCCTTGAGCAAGGTACCTAACCCCTAACTGCTCCGCAATGTGGCTACACAATCCTCCTGTGTGTGCTCACTGCTTACGTGTGTGTATGTGTGTGTGCTTACTTTGGATGGGTTAAATGCAGGGCTCAATTCCCTTTGCAGGACAAGAAAATAAAATGTAAAAAATAAAAATAGTGAATAAATAACAATTATTCACAAAAAGCAAAGTGGATATTGGAAAATAGTCACCAAAATGGAGCGGAAAGTATAGTAAACCTATGAACGGCAGACAGAGAGGATAGTTACTTGCCTGGTCTTTGTAATCACGACAGTTAAAAACCTGTTGATTTTGTCTGGTCGGTGATCCACCCCGTTTGCCTCCTCTTCTTCTCTGACTCGTTTCCTCGATCTGTTTTCATTGCTCCAAGAGGATATGGAGATTTGTGTTCTTATCTCTGCAGTAAGAGGGGGGAATAAACATACTCAAAGTTCCCATAGAATAACTAAAGAGGGGTGATTTTATTCATATAAATGGTTTTCATTTTGAAACAAGAACACCACCCTGTTCCAAACAACTCCAAGTATTTTTCCCCAAACCAGTGCAGAAAACTTAATGGTTAATAATTTATATCCTGTATCACATTGTGTTGAACAAACGCATGATTGAGGATGATTCATTCATTCTTTCATTTTGCTGGACCATTTAATCCTACTAGGGGCTGGAGCCTATCTCAGCCAACTCTAGTCCAAGGCAGGGTACACCCTGGAAAGCTCACCAGTGCATCGCAGGGCCAAAACACATACACACAACCATTCACACTTGCATTCACACGCACAGCACATTATTAAAGTGTACCAGTATTGGTCATCCTTACAGCACAATTTGTGCGTATTATTTTAGCATAAATGACCATAAAACTGGTTAAAAGAGGTGTAATGAGTCATCAGTTCTTCATACAGGGGAATTAGGCACTGCATAGCTTTCATAAATACAAGAAATATACATCGCATTGTGTTCTGATCATTCAGGGTGCATTATCTGGTTTTGTTTACGATCTAATAGTATTTAGCGACTGCAAAAACTCTTAACACTTTTACACAGCACGGCCAAAAATCTCTTCAAATAGTGGTCTGCAGTGCAATATGCCGAGCAGGTGGAAATATCCGAGATAATTGTATCACATAAAAGCTGAACATTGCTCATTTACGCTTTAGTAGTCTAGAGGTGAGAATGTAGGCCACACTGATCCTCTGGTAGGGGCCACCAATGTCCTCCACCTCCCAGAACAGGTCTCCATCTGCCGGGTGGAGGTTCAGATAACGCCTGCACACTGCAGAGAGGAAATAAAATTCAACTGTCTACAGATGCAAAAAAAACAAAAAGGGGTAAGGCAGGGGGGAGGGGGGGGGCAGTGGGGGGTAAGAACTATTCAGTCATGCAAGACTTTGCAGGTAGAAATTATTTTTCCTTTTTTTGAAATATTGCATCTCTGTAAATTTGCACTGGAAAAGATTTAAAAAATATAAAAAACACAACAGAAAGAAATCATAATAAACTCTACTATCAAGATTGTTTAGACATGAAATCCCCCCTTTTTTGTTATTTTTTTTAAATGAATTTTTGTCATTTTTTGTAATTCTAATGTAACATAATTAGAAACTGAAAATTGCGTCACACCAATGCCAAAATCCACCAGAAAATCCACTTTTCAGAACACACCACAGCCTACAGTCTTACAGCTTATGACACTATAACGCTGAGAGAAAGATATCCGAGCGTTATCTATCTATATTCATGCAGAGTGTTGATTTGCTCCAGGAAATATTTCACAGGCACCAACAGTCTACCTAGAGAATTCTACCTTGACATAGAACGCTGCGTCCTGGTCTACACAGAGTGACCCGGGCAGCAGAACGCTGTACAAGCTCATCTCTACCATCTCTAAAGGACATTCACACCAGGAGATGCAGGACTAGAGCAACCAGGATCATAACAGACTCGTCTCACCCTAGTAACTCCCAGTCATGTCTTGTTTTAAGTGCTTAAATCAGGCAACCGTTACAGAAGAACTGTGGAGTTTTTATCCTCAGACCACAAGACATGCCACTCATCACTTCTCTCTCACTCCTTTACTGAACCACTTAATCCTATTAGGGTCGCGGGGAGGCTGGATGTGGGGTACGCCATGAACAGCTCACGAGGCCAGCGTAGGGTAACACATACAACCATTCACACTCACACTAACACTTTTTGACGTCTTTGGACTGCGGGAGAAAACCGGAGTAACCAGAGGAAACCCACCCAAGCACATGGAGAACATGTCAACTCCACAGAGAAACGCCCTTGTGAAGTCCACGACCTTCATGCTGTGAGGCGGACGTGATAACCACTACACTGCTTTATTATAGTACACAAACCCAGTAATATACCAGTAGTTACGATTTTTTTTTCTTTTTTAATCGTAGAATAGCGCTTTCATATTGATCTGATTTAATTGCTATCTTTTGCACAGTCTCAGAACAAAATCAGAGTACATTTCGCTACATGTTCACATCACTAATCATCATTTGCTGAACCATTTAATCCTACTTGGGTCACTGGGAGGCTTGAGCCTATCTCAGCCGACACTGACGACGGGGTGAAGACGGGGTACACCCTCAACAGCTCGCCAGCCTAAAGCAGGGCCAACACACACACCCCTAAGGGCAAACTGGAAGAGCCTAATGTGCATGTCTTTGGACTGTGCGAGGAAACCGGAGAACCCGGATGAAACCCACACAGGGGAGAATATCACTACATTCTTTCTTACCATTAATCATAGATGGAGACAAAGGATACTTCATTCCAAGTTCATCCTCTTTAAAAGAATCCACAAAATCCTCCAGCATCTGCAAGCCATAGCCTTTTCTCCGGTGGGCTTTCCTCACATACATGGAGTCCATGACAGGGAGTAAGTAGCACTGCTCAAAACAGCTATTAGCAGCGCTACCTGCAGGAGGTGGAAAAGTGAAAAATAAAATGCAACAATATAAACTTTCAACGGCATTTCTTCGATTCAAATGAGGAACTCAAGTTGCCACACATCACTGGCCACAAAATCTGAATAAATGCAATAAATGAAAATGATACTGATTAACTGACCAAATAAAAATGTTTGTCACCTCTCTGCCTACATACACATTACAAGCTGAAACTCTCTTCCCTAGAGAAAGATCGATTCAAAATTTACAGCAATGAAGATCATTATCTTAAACCATAATAAAAACACAATATATAAGAATCCACTACATCCACAAACGCACACTCATTTGCTGACCCGCTTAATCCTACTATATAATATATATATATATTTATATAATATTCCCCACCCCAGCTTTTGAGAATACAATTCTGAATGAAAAATTGCAAACTTTCAAATAATAAACAAACCTTTCCGTTTGACTGAGTAGAAGCCCACAGCGTGGCCATTCTTCCAGAGGATTTTAGCGTAGTCATTTTCACTGTGGCACAGGAAGGGCATCTCTCCACTACCCATGTCATGAGTGCGATAAATTATGCTATTCAGGATGAACAGGACGATCCTCTCCCCCACAGACCTCACCTAGAAATGGTACAGAAATAAACACTGAACGTTTCTACCTTACTCTGCATACAATGGATTTAAACATACAATTTTTGAGCAGAAATCTTTAATTTTAATGCACATTACACAAAATCAGTTTAATAGAAACCCCTATTAGTTCTTCAAAGTACTTGTTTCGCAAATATCATCACAGTTAAAGATTGCACACTGGATCAGACATTACAGATATCCTCCTGCATACAGAAAACTAAGCTGAAGTCAACTCAAGCATTAAACTCTAAATTCTGTTGAACACACCTGTATTTAGATCTCACAAAACTATAAATGTACTCAGAGCGCAGACCTCCACCAAGGTAGTACTATCTTGTCTTAACATGGGTTAGAGTAGAAGATGTAGAATTACAGTGACTGTGGCCTGTTCCTTACCTCCTTACCTTATTGTGCAATGTTACAAAATACTTCAAAACTGTCCCGTTTCCAGATCCGACTTTGGATCGTGTGCAAATTTGAATCAGTTCTTTATTGGTCCAAGACCCCCTGTTTGGTTAACTTTTTGTGGAAATCTATCCATCGGTTTTTAAATTATCACATGATCAATCTCATACCCTCTCCACTTATAATAATAAAAGGTAATAAGTCAACAGGACTCACTTATACAATAAGAAATTTTAATTGGTAATAGACATTGGAAAATAAGTTTCATCTTTGATTGGACGGCAAAGAAAGCCATTCAAATCATCATTCAAGTGCAAGCAATGTGTTACCTCGATAAGGCCTTCTTGTGTGGGTTTTTCTGTTTTGAGGATATCCTCCACAGCGTACCACTGACAGTTCAAATACAAAGCCACAACTAGACCAAAAAAAAGAGCGATTGAGTCAGAAAAGAGAAAGTGAGACTTTTCACAACAAATACCAAGAGGAGTCCTGTTTGAGTTGGGTTCAATCAACCTAAAAGACATCAAAAAACATGACAAAATCAATAAATCTCCAATCAATAATCACCATTTAAAGTCTTGATGTAAAAGTCAAAAACTATAATATGTTACATGGTGAAACGTTTGTCTACATATAACTAATACATTCAAATGTGCTGGAAAAGACATTTAACTGGATTTCAGAAAGTGGCTTTTCGGGAGCCCATTCATCCACAAGAGCATTAGTAAGGACAGTCACTGATGCTGGGTGAGGAGGCCTGGGGTGCAGTTGGGGTTCCAGGTCAGCCTAAAGCCATTCAGCGGAGTTGGTGTCAGTTCTCTAAGCAGGATTCGCGAGTTCTTCCACTCCAACCTTTGCACATCACATCTTTAAGCCAGCGTTAAACGGTGAACTTGCATGGTGACCGGGAAACACCAGCGTAATCATTTGCCACCTTTCCATCAAGTCTTTGAATCAAAATCGTCCCTGGTGGTATGTTCTGCATCGTTGCATGGAAAATCGTTATTGCAAGTTGACCATATAATGCCGGCTTTATGCGTATGGAATTGGTTTGGGCCTCAGAGATTTTAATGTTACACTACAAAAAGACGTCTTACACAAATGCACCCTTCCAAACTTCCAAAAAAGGCATCCATATGGGGAAGTCCCAATATGGATGTGGTGTTCAGGTGTCTAGAACCTTTTGTTATATATTGTAGTAGAGCCTAGACCAGGGGGTCTCCAGTGCTGTTCCTGGAGAGTTACCTTCCTCCTGGCTTTATCTCCAACAAAAATCAAAACACACCTTTTTAAGCTTTCAAGAACTTCTTAAGGCAATAATCAGACAGTCAGCTGGGCATGATTAGGGTTGGAGCCAAAGTCTTCTGGAAGTTAGCAATAACTTATGACTTATTAACTATAGCTAAAACTATTTATCAAAATATACCAAAACATTTTTTCCAGTTGTGCGAAAGGTCTAAAAGGAATTTTCAGCAGATCTGCTTTCATTACTGAACCTCTAGGTACCTCTAGGTTCAGCCAATAAAATCCAGTTTGCTCTAATTATACTCTTGGGGCTTAATTATGTATACTAAATTATAAACAAGTGTTTCCTCAGTGCTTTAATAAAATGGCTTTAATACAAAATAACTGAATGGGTTGTGACCTGTGTAAGGGTCCTGTGGGGTGAACAGAGCCAGGACGTTGTGCTGGGAGTTAACTCCGTACAGAGGAATAGGGCCCACATTGCACGAGTTGAGCTGTACCTGAAATAAAAACAATATTTACAGTGAGTGGATGACTCAACAAAATGATTCAATCATTCCTTTAAATGCTGAACTGTTTAATCCTACTAGGGTTGCGGGGAGAAGGGCTATTGGGTGAAGGCGGGGTACACCCTGAACAGCATGCCAATCAATCACAAGGATAACACACAACCGTTTACTTTCACACTCACACCTAGGGGCAATCTGGAACTGCCAATTAGCCTAATGCGCATGTCTGTGGACTGTGGGAGGAAACCAGAGAACACAGAGGAAGCCCAAGCAAGCAGGAGAATATGTAAATTCCACACAGAAATGCCCTCACCGATGCAGGGACTCATGCTAACCACTACGCCACCCAGTGTTCACCTTATCCCCAATTATAAAACAAAATAAAATCTTAAAACCCGGAATTCCAACCACACAAAATATTCGTTTCAGGACAATCAGCCTGTAGTGGGTTATGTATTAATTGATTAATCAATTTAGAAGTCGGGGCAGTGGTGACCCGGTGGTAGGGTGCTGGATCTGAAGGTGGGGGGTTCAAGCCCCACAGTCACCAGGTTGTCACTGCTCACTGCAGGATTAAGCGGTTCAGAAAATTATCATCAACCATCCACAGTGTCTGCTGCTCCTCTATAATTTTATCTGGCCTATATGATTTTGTCAGAGATTACAAGAAGCTATAGGGGAGTCAAACTCATTTTCACTGAGGGCCAAACAATCACTTAACATCTACTCTAAAAGGGCTGTGCATGTTCTCCCCGTGCTTGTGTGGGTTTCCTCCCATAATCCAAAGATATGCACATTAGGCTAACTGTTCCAAATTGCCCCTCGGTGTGGATGTTAGTGTGAATGGTTGTGGTTGTGTTTTGACCTTGATATGGTCTGGCGAAGCTCTGCAGAACGTTCCCCGCTTTCGACCAGCTGAGACAGTCTCCAGCCTGCCCGTCACCCAAGTATAATTAAGACGATTGCCAAATGAGTGGGTGATGAAAACTGTAACAAGTCTATACTAAGCCATGGCATGTCTAGCCTTTACACAACAGGGAACTATAAATCCATCTGTATTGATCACTGTGTAAAACAGTACTGCACTCGTATTGTCCGTCCCTTCCTTTTGATCCTAATTAGGGTCGCGGGGAGGCTGGTGCCCATCTCAGCCAACTCTGGGCGAGGGCAGGGTACACCCTGGACAGCTCGCCAGGCCATCGCAGGGCCATCAGTCA
>JBCNYG010000006.1:14761454-14773913 GCA_039654305.1 Porochilus rendahli | reverse complement strand
CTACAACTACTACTACTACTACTACTACTACTACTACTTCTACTACTACTACTATGTTGGCCACAGCCAGCCCTGGGTGAGTTTTTCCCACACCACTCGATGCTCCATCAGTGCCATCAACTCCTGACTGTAGTCCACATCTTTAATAAGCTATATTAATATATATATACACTCTGATAAATTAATTAATTCCTCCATTTATCCATTTGCCAAACAACTTAATCCTACTATGATTGCGGGGAGGCTGAAGCCTATCTTAGCCGATTCTAGATGAAGTCAGGGTACACCCTGAACAGCTCACCAGTTCATCCCAAGGCCAACTGTATGGGCCAATTTATATACTGTATCCAAACACGTCCAGCATGTATCCCAGATCTCCTAATGCAGCGTCTTCATAAGAACAAAATCCTGGGAAATGTGTAACCACATATTCTGGAAGACTCATTCAGATTCATTTCACATGAATTGAGTGACACAGTTAACGGTTGAGGTATAGGAATGGATTGGGAGAGGGATTGCATGTGTGCGGTCCACTACATCCATAATGTTGGTAAAAGCAGCAACAAAACGAAATCGTCTCTTGATAGGAAGATGTTTATGTTTAGTTTAGGGGAATTTAAGACATTGTCTGACTAGTGGAATTATACCCTCTAGGACTTGCAGGAGAGCACGGCTGATAAATACCTGTGATATAACCACCCGGTCTCCAAACTCCCTTTAAAATGTTCCTGTGGTCGAAAAGTCTAAGGTAGACAGTACCTGTGTGGTGGTACATGTGGTGGTACCTGCTTGGAGTGTTGGGTATGGGTATACAGTGCCATCTCAAGGTGCTGCACAGCTCCATGAGAAAAGCTATTGGTAGCCAACACCGTCTTATATGTCAGTCTCTGTTAGGACTCCAGCCAGTTAGGTTAGTGTTCTAGTATTACGTGCCTCTTTTTTTTGTCCCATTTGGCTCTCCATATTCTTTTGTCCCCTTTGGCTTCCATATCCCAATTATTGTGCTCACCTGTGTCTCGTTGCCTGCCTCACTCTGTGTGCATATAAGCCAGAGTGCCAGAATTTTTTTTTCCTGTGCCTTACCAGTGCTTATATATCTTTGTCTGCTTTGTGACCGTTCTTACTAGCTTTGTGATTTTTGGATACCTCTGCCTATGTTTTTGACTTCTTGCATATCCCTGACCATTGCTTGTTTTTTTGACTATGGGTTTGCCTGTTGTTTTTGAATTATCTGTTTATCAATTAAATATTTTGCTCTACACCTCTTCGGTCTGCGTCTGGATCCTAGCCCCTCTGCACACAAACCCTAACAGTCTCCCCAAATAAATCCATATGGGCTTCAAAGATGAGTAAGTGTAAATATGCCATTGTTCCAGCCTTTAAAGAATCGGTCTATGATCACCTTGTAAAGATCATTATCAGTTATCAAGTAATCCATGGTTCCAATGAACATCATGAAATGATATTTATTTGCATGACACTTGACTGTAATATAATGATTTTTAAAAGTTTAATACGGTTAAAAAAATTGTTTCTTACATTAAAAAATAAGGGTAATACTACTATGTACATTTTAGTAGTCACTATTGCACCAGTATGTGGGAAAGAGTGCTCATTTGTGTTCTTAGAACCTAAATGTAGCTAACAACAAATCCCAGATAAGAAAATATTGGTGAATGCCAGAATCTTTGTGAAAAGTGAGTTAGTGAGATTTAAGACTGTATGACTGGATGGTAAATGAGACCCAATGAAAGATGGATGTGGGGAAAAAAGGAGACAGATAGAGAGGATGAGGAGTGACACTGCACAATGTTAATTACTGATTAGAAAACATGAAGAAGGGAAAGGAAGCTGGCGAAGGGATGAGAAGGACTAAAGAAAGCATATAAGAAATTAAGACAGATGGTGAAATGACTGACAAAGAAATCACAGTGAGACAGAGAAAGTGAAAGAGAGAGAATGAGAAACAGACCAAGAGAAAAGAAGGCAGAAGAAAAAGATACAGTAAGAGTAAAAAAAAATATGAAAAGGAAGGAAAAATAAAAATAAGAGAGAGAGAGATGAATATATAGTGGAGATTGATGAGGCTAGTAGAGTTGCAGAGTTGTGTGAAAAGGGGTGTGTGTGTGTGTGTGTGTGTGTGAGAGAGAGAGTGCGGGCATGTTCCTTCATGTCTCGTCCACCACTGAAGAATGTAAGCTCCGTCAAGGTCCAAAATAATATCACTCCATAGAAAGCAACACTGTGTGTGTGTGTGTGTGTGTGCAAGGAGGTCTTTTTGCACACACAGATAAGAGAGGAATGCAGATGATGGTGGAAATGGGAGGTGAGAGCTTTATCTGCAAAAGTATGATGGGAAAACAAAATGAGACGAGCAGAACGGCACAGTGACAACTGGAATGACCTTTCAGAGACAGAGAGCGAGAGAGAGCGAGAGAGAGAGATGAAGGAAAAGACAATGAAGATGAAATACTGGCTGTGTCTCAGAGGGTATGCTGGAAGTTCTTATGTGGCATTTTAAAAATACTTTTAATTGTGTTAAATTAATTGAATTTTGCAATTAGTTAAAGTTAGTTAAAGTTGAAAGACGCACTATGTAAACAATAATGCTAGATAAAGACATGAGAGAAAAGAAAAGTCTGTAAACTGTGTTGTCCTGAAGGAAAATTATGTTAAAGATGACAGTGATGGATTGTGTTCAGTGCAAGATGACTTAACCAGCAGTGTTATAGTTGCTCTCCACACAAGCACTGGTGCATCTGCCATTTTTAAAAGTTCACATCATAATAAATGCAGACTATACAGCAGGCCAAGACTACTAAGAGTATTTTTTCTTTTCACTGGCTGTAGCACATAAACGTAAACTACAGCTCAGTGAATTTCTTAGTGTGAGCAGTACTTGCATGGAAATGGCTAGTGCAATACAGAATATACAATTCCACTAGCGCAGATGACAGAGATGAACTGTGCACAACATAGCAAACGACTGGTATACTTTAAAGAGTAATTACGCTTCATTTAAATCCTCATCACAAAGGTCTCACTACTGCAGCTGCGTCCCAAACCACAAATCATATGCCCTGCATAGGCATAAACACTTTCTCAAACACCTGCCAATTAAGTTAACAGTTCACTGTGAACATGTCCCGCATGGCTATCTATCAGGCGGATTTACATCATAAATGTTTCAACATTATTAAGATGGTGATAACAAAAGACTTTTTAATGTACTGTACATTATTTTGGATTGAAGAAAGGCCAATTGGCCACCTTAAATGTTACCTGAGCGTCAGGCAGTGCTATGTCCAGAATAGTGGGTTGTCCACGGGGTTCTCCGTCCTCCACGCGGGAGAAAACCACCTGATAACCGCGGATTTCTCCATGCTGCTTCTGTACCAGCGGAGGCTTCCAGGCCACACGGAGGGCTGTAGAGTTTACTGTGTCCACTTCCACCCTACGTGGAGGAGCTCCAGGCACTAAAACAAAGACAGACAGTTACATACATCTATCCATTGCTCTGTCTAATTACCCCTGTATGCACTGTCTTTTTGATGCCAGTCTGATTATTGGGCAAAAATTGTTTCACATTGCACACAATCATTTGCCCATTTCCTGTTTGTCTAATAGAAATATGAGGCACCACACAAGGAAAATTTGTGAAAATTACTGTCATTTATCACTGCGAGGAAATCCAAATAGTGATTTGTTTGTTTGTTTACAGTGAAGACCAAAACGGTGAGAAACCTTGTTAAAATACTTAATGTTGCAATTTCATGCATTTGTCACTCCAAATGATATTAGCAGAAAATGTCTGAAATATTTACATGAATTTTAAATTTCTTCAGTATTTGATATTCTGCATTACCAGCAGTGTTTATTCAAAACTCCAAAAGTTTGTGTAAAACCTGACGATCCATGTTAGAGCAAATCCACTGGAGTGCCATCTAAGAATGTGCTTCTATAGAGGAGATAAGGCTCAAGGAAAATGTGACCAACTCTACAAAGATGCTAATATAATCAGGGTCTTAAATTCGACCCATCACAGCAAAGTGGGTATTAAGCTGTACTTTATTAATTTTGTGTTATTGGTACCATTTTGTAGTTTATACCAAATTTCCTAACATATGTTGCTAGTTTTGGAATAGCTAACCAAACCCTGCCAGGAATTTTCAGTCTTTTAAGCCTGCTACTTAAGAGAAAACAGTGTTCAATGTTCAACAAAGTATTTAATCATTTCTGACTTAATACCCACTTTGCTGTAATGAATCATAAACGTGCGTAAAAGTATTCAGGGATCTAGAAATTATGCTGAATCTTGAATATAATGAGCATTTCCGCTTTATACAGACAAAATATCACTCAGTATTAAACAAACACTCAGTCCATTAGGTAGAAACACACTAAACAATAATTAGCAGAGTCAAACAAAATAAAGTGCCTTTATAATGGAGCTCTAGTGATTACGATGATAATGAATAGCTGTGTGTGTCGTCATGTGATGTGTGTTATGTGATCTATGTCATAGTTAATGTCTACTTTTGAATGGTAATAAAAAAAAAAACATTCCCAGCATTTATATTGTTAATTTTATAGGTGCCTATAATTCTGGAGAGAAGGGTGCCGAATATAGATTTAGGCACTGCCTAACAGCGGAGCTCACATATGATTTCTCTTACTTGGCAAAATTTTCATAGGGATCTACACCATTTACAAACAATAGGCTTAGAAAACATTTTAATTAGTTTATTTATTTAACTCCATTTCCAATGACGTCACATCACGTGACCCAAGTATTATATGCCTCTTGTTCTGTATATTACTTTCTCCCAGCAAAAATTTCTTATGTTTTTCCTTTTTCAAGATATAAAATCTGCTGAGTAGAGATGCTTTAATAATTAAAAATGTTCACATTTTATTCTGTCTGTATATTTGTATTAAGCCCCCATATCTTTGTTTTTAAATACATATTTTTCATTCCTATGTTTCAAACTTCTATGAGGTGTACGTACTTACATTAGACGTGTCTCTACGTCTGACGTCACATACGCACACTACACTCTTCAGACCACACATGTGCATTTCTCTGGACAGCTGGAGGGATGAACAGACGTATGCTACAGGTTTTTCTTGACGTTCCAAAAGATGGTTAGATGCTTTTTGCTTATCACTGGTGCTCTTTGTGTGGTACTTCTTGGGAGCTCTGATATAATTTTGAAGCTGACCGTCTATCAATTTGATCTAAGTATTTTTGTATGTATGTATGTACGTATGTGTCTACCTATCACCATCCAGCTACCTACTTACTTATTTATCTCTTTACATACCTGCCTATATGCATATACAGTATTTGTGTTCCGTTGAGTGTTTTGATGACAATTTTTTTGTGGGTGTGAGTGTGAGGAGGCAAGCTCACATTCCCACCCACACACACTCAACAGCTCCTGCGGAGGCGAGCTTGAGCTCAAAACTCCCAACCCCCACCACCACACGCACACACATGCACTCTAGCAGCTCCTGTGAGAGTTGGAGGCGAATGCAGATCTGTTGTCGATAAGGCAAATCAGCAGCAATGTAGATGTTAATACTGGTCAATAAAAGAGAAGGAGGCAGAGCAAGCAACGTGAGAGGGCAAAGAGCTTAGTGTTTTAAGATCTCCATGGCATTATTACCCAGACTGTGTGTGTGTGTGTGTGTGTGTGTGTGTGTGTGTGTGTGTGTGTCTCTTTATATTGGAATGATTTGGGTTGATGTGTGTGATGGTGGTTGTCAGTTATTGACCAGCAAGTAAAGGGGAAAGAGTGGGGCTTATGCACAAACACATAAATATGACGTGTGTGCATTTGGCCAGGATAATGTTTAATTTATTTTACAATAGTTTTTTCATTTAAGTATGTATTGGTCTGAAACACACACACACACACACACACACACACACACACACACACACACACACACACTTTATGTTCTTGTGTCTTCACTCTGCTCTGATCATTCTGTTATCTCTCCCTTGTTTTTTGTTATTTGTTTTACCAACATTTAATTCCACCAGCTAATTCATTTATTCATTTTCTGAACCTCTTTATATATAATTAGGGTCATGGGGAGGCTGAAACCTATTTCAGCTGACTCGGGGCAAAGGAAGGTAACACACACACACACACACACACACACACACCAATTCACACTTTCAGCTAGAGGCAATTTTGAACATCAGGTCTTATATGTATGTCTTTGGATTATGGGAGAAAGCCGGGGTGCCCAGAAGAAACCACACTTCCATGGTGAGGACATACAAATTTCACCCAAAGGCATGACGCTCAATGCCAAGAGGCTGTGAGCGGAAAGTGCTAACCACTACTCCACTCTGCTGCCCACCAGCGAATTCATTTTTGATAAATACATGTATTCCCATCATTCACTGCTAATATAAATCCATCTCACGTCTATGCCCCACTCTGCCCCACAGTGTCACCAATGCACTTCACATCTTGAATCATGCTGCACTTCCCAGACTTCTTTGCAACGGCCACAAACACTGGACTTCTGACATACATGACATAACAATGCACACATATGTTTGCTGTCACCCAAGTATTCATCCAAGCACCAATATAAAAGGGCTCTTTTGGCTTGTCTTTATGCTAAATATTGTTCTCTGTGTTTATGCTTAACTTAGTATGTGATATTCTGTGTACAAACTGTTGTTGTGGTTAAGGTGCTGGCTTACTGACCAGAAGGTCAGCGGCTCAAGTCCCACTGTCACAGTGCAGCTAACTGGGTTATCAAAGGCCACCCATGTCTCTCACTGTCTTTGGTGTGAGACATTTAAAAGAGCCATTGCTGAATTTTGAAAAGAGTAGGCCATTAGGTTGCTGTCAGCGTGTTTCTGCCCTGCGATGGCCTGGAGTGGGCTGAGATGGGCACCAGCCTCCCTAATTAGGATAAAGTGGTTAAGAAAATGAATAAATTTGGATTTGTGTTTGACACTGCCAGTGTGCATGAACTGCCTGTTTCATTGTCTCTGCTGTTGGATTCCCTTTAATGAACTGTCTATCTGATTTTGTGACCACTGGCCGTTTTATTACCATGTTTGTCTGGATTGTGATTTGGATATATATAGTATTTTAAAACACTTGCATCGTATCACCCTAACAATTTGCACTAGCACCCTATTGTCCTTGTGTATTGCTTTTGTGACAGTCCTGAGTTAAACCAATAAAAAATAACCTGACAACAATTAATTGATTTAGGAAAATAGATTTTGGGAATATAAATTCTTTGGGAAAAAAGAATTGGCAACATTTGACAAATAACACCAATGAAAGAAAGACAGATGGACCAGATGACGGAGGATAAGTGCCATACTGCAGGCAAGGAGTCAGGCAGGCTGAATCAACCTAGGTATGTGTTTAAGCAGCTCAGCTTCATTGCTTCACTGGTGTGAAAAAATGCTTTGCCTGCAGGATGCATCAAGAAGGGAGGTAAGGAAAAGAAAGAAAGGGGGTGCGGACAGAGAGAGGACGAGGTACGTGAAATGCTTCATCATCCATTCAGCTGTCAGTCAAACTGCTGAGTGCAGCACATACACAGTGGAGGCAACCCACACACACACACACACACACACACACCTGTACCTTATGTAATCCATATAACAGTTTGAGCCCTTGCCACTCTGGCCTCTCAGCCTTTGCTCACTAATCCCAGACATCAGCTGCAATCTGATTGTCACACCTCATACCACATTTAATCTCTCTCTCTTTCTCTCTCTCTCTCTCTCTCTCTCTCTCTCTCCATTATTCTTACCTTTTCCCCATTCTGTCAATCTAATTGTTTGGCTTCTTTCATTAGCTGCTTTATCCTGGGCAGGGCTGCAGAGGATCAAAGGGCATCAAACAAAAACCAACCAAACACACCCACCCACCCACACACACACACACACTCATTCACAATTCGCAAGCTCTCAGAGCCCAGTCTTTTTACTGCGAAGTTGCCAAGTTTACTGTGATATGGAGGAAACAGGAGGACCCACAGAAAATCTGCACACACGCAGGAAGAAAATGTAAATCCACACAGACAGTAACCCAAGCTCTGGTCTGAATCTGGATCTCTGAAACTTTGAATCAGCAACATACTCTCTTAATTACGCATCATAAGCAATGCAAAAGAAGATTGTTGCTACTAGAGTGACAGAGGGTGTTTCACAATGTAATTGAAAATATGGCAGCTTTTTAAAAGGTTGAAGTGAAATAGTGTTCTGGAGCAAAGCGAATAAGAAGTAAATGAAACATTAGGAAGGAAGTGAAAAAGGCACATGAAGTTAAAGACACTATGGAAAGATAAAAGTGTTTCAGAAGAGAGTCAATCACGTTAGAAGGAGCTCTTGAACAACTGAAAAATTTACTGTATTTGTGCAAAGATTTTGGCATTTCTGTGTTCAGAATTTGAAGAGGAAAGAAAATCGGGAGGTCAGAGAGTTTTTAAGGCAGTAAAGAAGGCTATGATGCAAATAGAGAACTTGAAAAAGAGACTGGAAGGAGTTCAGAAGTACCCACAGTAATAAAGGTGCTAAGGAAATTTTAGGAGCACCTCTAATGACTTCCAGAGAAATTGGAAAGCATAAAAAGACATTTGAAAGTCATAAAGTGTTATGGAGCAAGTAGAAGCATTTTAAAGGACCCGGGTGAGGTTAGAATAAGCTGGGAAGTGGTTCTAAAGAATGAAGATGAAAGGTTTTTTGTAAAATCTATTGAAGTTGAAGCTTGAGATTAGAATATGTTGCATAACAATTCAGAAGAAATCAGATGCTTTGGGCTTATCCATTTTGCAGTTATTGGAAAGGTACAGAAAAATATGGTATTTTCAGATTTTTGAAAATTCAAAAGCAAAGCAGGAGAAGTTGAAAGATTTTGAATGAATTGTGGGTCCTTTCATTTGTAAAGCAATCTTGAACAGCTGGAAAGAGTTCGAAGGAAGTGGAGAAATGTTTGATGCAGTTAAAAAAAGCGTACCATCCTCCTGGGTCCGGATCCAGGTGGTGCTGCTTTCTGGGCCTGGCCCAATGTCAGTATAGGCTTTCACCCACACGTGGTACACTGTCCATTTCTCCAGATCCTGAAGCACATAGCTGGTGGCATCAGCAGGGATATCCATCACCTCATGACGCTTTGGGTCCTCCCCTGAGGGTGCTTGATAGGCCAGGGAATATTGCACAATTTTCCCATGCTGACTGGCAACAGGAGGTGCCACCCAACTCACCTTGATGCTGGTAGAGGAGAAACTAATCAGGTGCACGTTTTGAGGAGGGGCAGATGGAGCTGTGGATGAAATCATACATCAGGCAGGAACGGTCAAGTTTATGTACATAGGGTTCCGTTTTGGTATTTATTCCCTGGCTTGGTGAAAAAAAATGGCTGATATACATTTCAAGTTACAATACATTTGCAATTACAAAACTTAATAATTTAAAATGTAAGATGTACAAGATTATTTCACTTAAAGTTGGTTCTCAGTGAAATGTGCCAACTAGATAAAAACCATTAATTCATCCATCTATTCGTTTGCTGAACTGCTTTATCCTTCCAGGGTTGCAGGGAGGCTGAAGCCTATCTCAACTGACTCTGGGTGAAGGCGAGGTACACCACGAACAGCTCACCTATTCATCGCAGGGTCACAAACACAACACCATTTACACTCACACTCACACCTAGGGGCAATTTGGACGGTAGGAGGAACCTGGACTGCCCAGAGGAAACCAATGCAAACACAGAAAGAACATGCAAATCTACATAGAAATGCTCTCGTTCACCAAAAGCACAGGACTCGAACCCAGGACCTTCTTGTTGTGAGGTGGACATGCTAACCACTATGCCACTGTGCCACATTTGCTGAAATAGAAAGTTTTTGCTAGAGTAGAAAATTTGCTAGAGTAGAAAGGACTGTGCACAGGGATATTTATGTGTACCAAAAGTGGGGCAAGCTCCTGGCAGAGCTCTAATAAAATTGCACTGGTTAAATGAAAACAACTGATGAGTTACACATCTAAGTCAGTGCACCTTTTATGTGATTTTCATTTATGCTTTATTCGTGCACCTTTTTGTGAGCAGCATAACCAGTGCTAACCTTCTTGAAAATAAGTTTTTTTTCTGCAGGCCCCCATAATCAGCTTACAGTTTGCACTACTGCTCTTTCTTGCCAATGATACAAAAACTGAGGAACAGTTCCAAATATACATGCATCTCCAGTGTAAGAATAACCGGTTCAGTCTTATCCTTTCCATAAAAACATGCATGATTTACACATTGGTATGCACTGGTGATAAATATGAAACCTGGTCTTTCTGGATTTGTTTGTTGGTATTTGTATCCAGTATCCACCATAATTTGCTTTTAATTATTATAGGTAACTTCTAGTTTAGTTTATGTATACAGTAGGTCCATAATCCCTAGGAATGTTCCATCAATTAATTCAACATTGTATGAAATTGTTATTAAAAAAATTCATTATTTGAAACTGAAATCCATTAAATACCTGTGGGAGAAATCCTAAAACAAATCTGAATGTCTTGTTCATACCCCAAACATTTAAAATAGGGTTGCTGAATGTGCTGCTGCACCCCATGACTTGCTAGCATACCATTAACAATAATAAAGTATATACTTAAGAACTTTGAGTAGTTTTTGAAATAATATGTCTGAGTATTCTTTTCATACCACTACAATTTGCCTATGATTATAATTAAATATCAGGGGAAAAATCCTGGTGATGAGGAAAGAAATTGTAATAGTTCCTGTAATGTAATTTTATAATTAATATCAGAAAAAAACTCTGACGTCTGAGAACTTTCTGACTTTTACAAAGTAATTTCAATCTTGACTCCTTTCATGAATGTTAGATAAAAGTCTCATAAAAAACATTTTTCATTTGTAAAAAAAATCCAAAACAATCGATGTAATTAGGCTTAGAAGGTATGATTCAGATATTACTATAGAAACAACAGCATATTAGAATGTGTACATTATTTTAAACAGGCTGTAGAGACTATATACTGTCACCACATCAGATTTAAGAATACAGCCAGACTGTTGTATTGATTATAATCAGAAAAAATATTTTATGGAAAAATTCCAAAAAACATTTCAGTTTTCATATCAGTATTATTGTACATGGCGTATGTATAATACTTAAATTTTTGAGGACTTCTGTGTAAAACATCTTTTCATTACCCTGGATACACTTTACTTGTCCAGCTGTTTTTATTTATTACCTATTTAAGTCCCAATATGTCTTAAAGGTACCTAATTTGGCCTTTACAGCAAAGTAGGCAAGACGATGCAGTAGGTGTTCATCAAACACTGCGAAATTGTGAGTAAATACAGGTAGGCACTTGTCATAATAATTTTTAAGTCAGTAATCAGACCATGCTACAGGATTTGTCTAAGGAAGCATATAGCTACTTTCTATAACGCTGAGAAAATTATATGTGCACAGGATATAAATCCACTTAGGTATGAATGTAGGGTAACACCTGACACATCCCTCTTCCTGCTTCCCTCTATTCCTGTTTAACAAATAAATTGTATTAGTGTTTGATAAGTGCTTGAATAAAAGTGACTTTGTGGAGCTCTCAGTGCACTTTGTGCCTGACTCTGCAGGCAAGCACTGATATTGTTTAGATGATAATCATCAAGCAGTTTTGATGGTGGTTTGACTCCAGACAAAGCGCAAAAACACGTCTCCTGCCGTGCTTTTGTGAGCGTGAGGGGCCATGATGGTTACCCTCTGAAAAGGTAAAGGAAAAAGAGAAAGGAAGAGAGTGTGAAGGAATGTGGGAGAAATGGTCCTTGAGAAGATAAGGGTGAGAGAGATAAGACAGAGAAATGATTGAGGGGCAATACTGGAAAGTAGAGCAAGACAGAGTTTGTGTGTGTGTGTGTGTGTGTGCATGTGTGTGTGTGTGTGTGTGTGTGAGAGAGAGAGAGAGAGGGGGAGAGAGAGATAGAAAAGAATGAGAGACAAATAGAATATGGGAGAGAGAGAATGCAAACAGAGATAGTGAGATGAGATGATAAGTGAGACAGAAAGAATAAAAGAGTAAACAAATAGGAGAATGAGAAGAAGAGAGAAAGAAAAATAACACCTGAAGAAGATAAATGAGGAAAAAGACAGATAAACGAATGAGAGATAGAGAGGGAGAGTCGAATCTAAGGTCATTTTTCTCTTTGTCATCTGCTAGTGAGCATGTGCACATGAATGGTTCTTTACATGGACATGCACGTGTGCGCGCACACACACACACACACACACACACACACACACACACACACACACACACACCCACACACACACACAAAACCCCAGAGTGAAGCATAATTTTTCCCAAGTTGAGAGTGAGAGATCGACGGTTGGAGGAGTGAGATTAGAGTGAGCACACCCGTCACCCTGACATCATTGATTTGAAAA
>JBCNYG010000006.1:14651229-14666067 GCA_039654305.1 Porochilus rendahli | reverse complement strand
TCGTAGACAGTATGGTGGGGAGAGGTGTGTGTGTGTGGGGGTGTGTGTTTGTGTGTGTGTGTGTGTGTGTGTGTGTGTGTGTGTGTGTGTGTGGGTGAGTAATGTCAGTAAATACTGTACAGTAATACTAACTAGAAATGCATTGCTTTTATTTTAATGTTAATATTTTGATGATAGATTTGGATTTGGACCATTGAAGTGATTAGATTTGGAAAATGGACCAATACACTGTATTAAGGAACATAGTACAACTTAGTACAACTTAAAACAGCCTGCAAAGGTAATGAGTTCACGACATTTGATATACAAGGTATTCAGTACTATACCACATGGGGTAATGGTAATGTTCAAAAAACCAGGAAACAACTTCAACATTTGGTCAGTTTACCTAACATTGTCTTTAAGAAAACTGAAATTATGTTGAATTCACAGCTGAATCAATGACTGCAAGCTCCCCAGTTCCATGCTGTGAAAGAAACAAACCATTTTTGCCAGTACTTCACAAAAACACTTTTGCCAATACTTCACAACTGATAACAAATTCTTCAATTGTTCACATGTGTACTGTGTCTGTGTCTGTATCTCTATTCTATCTATTAACTCTAACTTTGATTCTGCGGTCCAGAACATATCATTCCAAAAGGAAGCAGCGGTTCTACTCCGAGCTCCTTCCAGATGACTCATCTTATCTCTAAGTGAAGGAAGCTCATTTCAGCTGCTTTTATCCGCGATCTTGTTTTTTCGGTCACTACCCAAAGCTCATGACCATAGATGAGGGTAGGAATATAAATCGACTGGTAAATTGAGAGCTTTGCCTTCTGGCTCAGCTCAATCTCTTCATCATGATGGACCGGTACAAGCTCCACTTTACAGCAGTGGCTGCACCGATTCACCTGCGGATCTCCCGCTCCATCCTTCCCTCACTCGTGAACAAGACCACGAGATACTTGAACTCCTCCACTTGGGGCAGGACCTCATTCCAGTCCTGGATGGTGCACTCCACCCTTTCCCAGCTGAGAACCATGGCCTCGGGCTTGGAGCTGATTCTCATCCTGGCCACTTCACACTCAGCTGCGAATCGCTCCAACGATTCCTGATGGTGCTTGATGAAGACCATCATCCGCAAAAAGCAGAGACGAGATCCTATGGCTACCAAACCAGAACCCCTCAACACCTTGGCTGTGCCTAGAAATTCTATCAATAAATATTAGGAACAGAACTGGTGACAAAGTACTGCCTTTTTGGAGTCCACCCCCTCCTGGAAACGAATCCGATATGTTGTTACCAATGCGGACCATGCTCTGCCTCTGGCAATACAGAGATGGAGTAGCCCACAGCAACAGGTCGGGTATATAATACATAAGATGGACATGGTCGAAAGCCTTCTCCAAGTCCACAAAGCACATGTGCACAGGTCCCGTGCCCCCTCCTGGAACTCCCTCGATTCAATCATTCATTCATTCATTTTCTGAACCACTTAATCCCAATTAGGGTCACGGGGACGCTGGTGCCCATCTCAGCTGACTCTGAGGCCATTGCTGACTCTCAGGCCATTGCGGGAGATCACCCTAGATGTCAAGCTTAAATAAGACAGGCTCCACCTGCAGGATGTTCTAACCAATAAAACCTAATTTGGAACATCTGATTCTTATTTGTGAATTTATGAAATGATGTGTTATCTTTTCAGCAGATTGGTCACCTGTTCAGGGTTTACCCTGCCTGTTGCCCAAAGTCAATTTATAAGTTATAAATATATAAGTTACATTATAAATTTTGCAGGATGATCCTTTTCATTTGTTCATAATTTAGGTTTTCACTGACTGATACCTTACTGAAACAGCACTACCTCTGCTGCACAAGTATTATAAATTCTGGGCACATACAGAAGTGCTTGAAAGATGTCATTGCAGTTTGCTTCACCGCAGAATTTAGAGTTTGGATGCTTGTCTAATGACAGGTTTGACAGCTACAGGGCTGGATGGCATGGTGGCATAGTGGCATTTTGGTTAGCATGTCTGCCTCACAGCACCTCCTGGGTTCAAGTTCGAGCGTTTCTGTGTAGTCTTGATCTTTTCTGCCTTCATCCTCCAGGCCCTCAGATTTCCTCCCACAGTCTAGACCTGCAATTTAGGATAATTGGCTGTTCCAAATTGCCCCTAGGTGTGAGTGTGAATGGCTGTGATTGTGTTGGCCGTGCAATGGTCTGGTGAGATGTTCAGGGTGTTCCTTGCATTAGTGCCGACATAGTGCGGAAGCTACATTGGCAGCTTTTAAAAAGATGCTTAAAGTATATAACATTTCATTTGGTCAAGACAATGAATGATTAGAAATGATATAGTTTAGCCTGTGTTGCCCCCACACTAAACCCTGTTGTGCAGGGTAAGGTACCATTGGTGATGCTCTGGCTAGTGGGTGGAAAATTGTGAGCCATTTATAGAGTCTCTGCTAACATACTTATGACTGAAGGAAAACTGGCATGAGGGGATCTGCCAGCCACTTTAACTTCAAAATCAATAGGACCAGCTCACTGCTCAAGAGCTTGTGATGTGTCTCCTACTTTTTAGAAAACGGAATGCTGAGCAAGAAATAAGGATAATGAAAAGATCCTTGGCTGGATGTGGTTAAAAAAAGATTCTGAACCATAAAGGCAGAATAAATGGAAGTCCAGACCAGAGATGTAAAGACAGATCATCATTTGTGGACCAACTTCCTTAGCCACAAAACTAGGTTAGGCATTTTATTTAGGGTACATTACATATACATGCATTTATCCAGTCATCTAATAATGTGGCAGCAGAAAAAATAACAAAATTATGCAGATAGAGGGCAAAACGTTCAGTTAATGTTCAGATAAAACACCAAGGTGGGTAGGGGGATCAGTGTCTGTCTGGGCTAAATAGGTAAGTTTGAGTATTTCAAGTAATACCGATCTTCAGTATACATGCAATAATCTCTTCAGTATTCACAGAATGATATGGAAACAAACAAAAACATCCTGAACAGAGTCACATAGGCTGAACAAAATCAGAAGAAATGACCAGACTTGTTTGAGCTGACAAGAACTTGATAGTCACTCAAATAATCATATTTTACTGCAACGATAAGCATAAAATCCTCTCAGCATTCACAACCCATAAAACCTGAAGCGATTTGGATTTAACAGCAAAACACCACATCAGGTTCCTTTCCTGTCAGCCAAGGACATCTGAGGCTATCATAGGCACAGGCTCATGCAAGATGGACAGTTAATTATATTTAGAACCAAAGTGTTTTGCTTCTAATCATCAAATATTCAGTTGAAAAATGAATAAAAAATGCTGTATGCATATCAGCACGATTGCCAGGCCGCCGGAATTCCTGGTGACTGGTATTATATTGGCAGGCAGGACACTTATATTACAAGCTGACATGATATGCTCTACAATAATAGTTGTAATGCAGTTACATAGCATTGAAAATTTCAATTCAAGTGTTAAGAGTTATAAGTAAATTGCCAGCAATTTATTAAAAAATAGGAGTCTATGCAGTGTTTTACTTAGTGTATTACCTGATCAATACAAATTTTATTTATAACAACATGGTGATTGATGAAGAGGGAGAAGAGAAGAGAATAGAGGATGAGAGAAGAAAAGAGAAGAGAAAAAACAAAGAAGAGAGAAAAGAAAGCAGTAACATGGATTTTTCAGCTTCTGGAAGGCATTCTGAAGTAACTCAATGGTAATCTGATTATATAATCTGATAACACAGCAAAATGTTAAAATTGAATTGTTCGACAGCAGAAGGTCGACTGTGTTTCAGTGAATGTTCAAGGCATTTGCTATTAGATGTCCTTTCCTTTATCCATGTTCAATGATCATAATATTTGGTTTCACATTTTTTGTTTGTTGCAGCAGCCATCCATCATCTATACCACTTTCAGAGTCAAAGAGGAAGCTAGAACCAATCACAGTTGACCTCGGGTGAGTGGTAGGGTACACCCTGGACAGGCTGGCAATCCATCGCAAGGCTAGTACAGTGATAAACATCCATCCGCATTCACACCCATGGCCAAATTAAAGTAGCCAGTTAACTCACTCTGCATGCCATTGAACTGTGGAAGGAAACCATATGTACAGTGTGCAATCTCCACCCAGTCAGCTCTTAGGTTCCTTCCACTACACCACCATGCTGCCCCCATTTGTCATTACATGGTATATTTAACTCAACGGTCACACATGTACACACCTAACACACACAGTTAACTGCGATCAGCTCTAAATTAATAAGTTATGTCATTGGCTCAGTCACTAGGCTCTTCTCTAATTTTTCCTATTATACACAGAGCATGGATTCATATGACTAAATCAAAACTGTGTTCATGTTTCATGCCTAAGTATCTAAAACTATACATGGTTTCAGGTACAAATATATTTGGATGATTTCACTGCTTCAGTTCTGGCATGTGATCAACTCCCATTGAACAGGGTTTTGTATCAAAACATGAAAGAAAACATGTGGGGTAGCTGGTCACACACACACACACACAAAAAATGCAACCACTTAACCCTAAAGACAAATGTGATTTTATATTACTTATTTTATTTACAAAAAATGTGTGATAGTGATGATGCCACCTGCTCCAACCTCCTTTACAAATAGTGAGTGGCCGTTGTTTTGATTCAAGCATGATTCACCCAAGACAGTGGACCAATCAGACTGAACCGTTTCCATGTAGTATGTAATGATGCTTACTGGGTTCTCATTTTATCCTCAACAGATCGTGAAATAGATTTTTACTGCTGCTGGTGTTTGTATGTGTGACTGAATCTCTCCATAATGCCAAGAAAGCTCAAGAGCAAATGTGACAATTCTGATCTTATGTTTAGTTGTGATGTGTGTGTGTGTGTGTGTGTGTGTGTGTGTGTGTCCATGTCCAGAGAGTTTCCCTAAAGTGAGAGGAATATTAACTCTTCAAAAAGAAATGTCCTGCATTGTTGAATTATTCACAAGCAGGAAAGGGAGGAGAAAGGACAACGAGATACAGCCAGAATGATATCACATCTTTCACATTGAAATGGACATGGCACTAATGGGGCTGTATAAACAGGCAGAAATCAGACAGAATAACGTCTGCAATGTCACTCATATATTCACAATTTATGGACAGACACATTTTTTTGGTCTCTACATTCTTCTTCTTCGTCTATATATCTCTATACTTTTTTCTACTTCCCTTTTCCCTTTCCACTGCTTTTTTCCCCTCATTCTATTAAATTTAGTGTAGCTTTACCAGCATCCCCAACTACAATATTCCAACATAAAAGTTATTAATAGCACTCACACTACAAATAACAATATACATTATATTAATAAATACACACATGTATTACTGAGACATATGCTTTATTTCGTACTGTGAAAAATATTTCCCTGCCTTGGTTTGCTGTATATATTGCTGTATGATACATTATGATTTCCCATTAGCATTCCCTAGTAATATAATCATTATAATTCATCCTGAAAAACAAGACTTTATACTATTTATTATGCATTTAAGAGCAAATATTTCAGATGAATGTCTCTTTTTTAAAATCAACATTTGAATATTTAAGATGTACGTTAAATCATCTCTCATAGTTGTAGCAGATGTTTTCCAACCTGTGTTGCTTGGTATAACAAAAAAACTTGTGGTAAATTGTGTGTCAAAAGGTTTTCATTAATATAAAAATGCATTTTAATCCTATGGAACAGATTTACTAGTGGTTTGCCTCTGTTCAGATAAAAACTACTGTCAGGAAAAATGAACAGCGATTAATTAGCGACTGCATGGTCACAGTTATTCTTGCAGCTGGCTTTACTGCATATACTGTATATTTACCATATATAATGTGCCATTACTTAACACTGAAACACTTTGTCTTAACCCGCTTTGCACAAGGCATAGCCCAGATAGTTGCATCTAAGAAATAGCAGAGGGACCCTTCCCCATGCCTAACCAGGTCTGGAAGTGAATAATAGGTCACATTTTGGGCATTTTAAGGGAAAAAACATAATAAACTATGGGATAATGTTCCATTACAATAGGTATTTTACAGTCCTTGAAAACGTATTCACCCCCTTGGTATTTTTCATGTTTTGCTGTCTGAATTTAAAATGGATTGTTTGAAGGTTTGCATCATTTCATTTACAGAACATGTTTAGTAATAACAGAAATAATAACAGAAAACTAAAATAACAGCGTGCATAACTATTCACCCCCACGTTGTAGAGCCACCTTTTAAGGCATTTACAGCTGCAAGTCGCTTTGGATAAGTCACTGTGAGCTTACCACATCTTGCCACTGGGATTTTTGCTCATTGCTCAAGGCAAAACTGCTACAGCTCCTACATATTGGATGGTTTCTGCTTGTGAACAGCAATCTTCAAATCTGACAGAAGATTCTCAATTGGACTGAGGTCTGGGCTTTGACTAGGCCATTCCAAAACATTTAAATGTTTCCCCTTAAACCACTCGAGTGTGGCTTTAGCAGAATGCTTCAGCTTATTGTCCTGCTGGAATGTGAACTTCCGTCCCAGTCTCAAATCACAGGCAGACTGAAACAGGTTTTGCTCAGGAATATCCCTGTTAGCACCATCCATCTTTCCTATCAGTCAATGTTGCTGAAAAACATCCCCACAGCATGATGCTGTCACCACCATGTTTTACTGTGGGGATGGGGTTCTTGAGGTGATGGGATATGTTCGGTTTGTACCAGACATAGCATTTTCATTAATGGACAAAAATTTTAGTCTCCTTTGACCAGAGCACCTTCCTTCATACATTAGGGGAGTCACCCACATGTCGTTGGCAAACTTAAAACGTAGCTTCTTATTTTAACACTAAGTAATGGCTTTTATCCGGCCGCTCTTCCATAAGGCCCAGCTCTATGAAGTGTACGGCTTATTTGGTCCCATGCACAGATACACCAGTCTCTGCTATGGAACTCTGCAGCTCCTTCAAATTTACCTTTGTTCTCTGTGCTGCCTCTCTGATTAATGCCCTCATTGCCCAATCTGTGAGTTTTGGTGGGCAGCTCTCTCTTGGCAGGTTTGTTGTGGTTCATTGTTCATTCCATTTAAAGATGATGGATTTGATGGTGCTCCGAGGCATCATCAAAGATTTGGATAATTTTATAACCCAACCCTGACTTGTACTTCTAAACAATTTTGTCCCTGACTTGTTTGTTGAGCTCCTTTGTCATCAAAGTGTGATGCCTCTTGCTTGGTGGTGTTGCAGCCTCTGAGGCCTTTCAGAAAAGGTGTGTTTATACTGACAAATCATGTGAAACTTAGACTGCACACAGGTGGACTTAATTTCACTAATGATGTGACTTCTGAAGGCAACTGGTTGCACCAGAACATTTGAGGGGCTTCATAGCAAAGGGGGTGAATAAATGCCAATTTTAACAAAATATTTAAACAGAAATACATGCCTTGACAATCGATATCTACTAATAACCACTTCTCCTGGCATTCCAAATAATTAACATAAGTGATAAACCTTATCTATAATCTACCACATGCTCTTTGTGTGGAGTGGGACATTTGCAAACACAAAATATATTTTAGGGAGAATATCTGATAAAACAAGAAAACAATTTCTTCATGTAAACTTCCAGCATGCTCACTCAATCACTGCACTGACAGAATTGTTCTTGTCTCTTAACTTCTCAGCAAAAGGAGGCCGTTTGCAGTGTTACAAATTGGCACAATTTAGAAAATAAATTTACATAAACTTTAATGAATCATATTGATGTAAATGCTCTCCTCCCTAAATTGCTGTCAGCGAGTTTCTACCTTGCGACTTTAAAGTAAACTTTTAAGTTAACTACTTTATACAGAAGGTCAGATCTGTGGGTCTAAGAATGATATAAATGGATCACTGTCATTAAAGCACAAAAAAAGACATAGTAAACACAGGAACTGAGCACAGATAAAAAGCGGGTTGCTCACTTTCTTTAGTCAGGAGGGCGCTGCCTTCATGTTTTCCAAAACATGCGAATGAGAAAAAGCCCCAACGAAAACAGTGCCATTTCTGGATCAAGTTTACATATGGCTTCTTCTTTGCATGATTGAGTTTTAATTTGCATTGGTGGATGGCATCTGTGTTTACAGACGATGATTTCTAAAAGTGTTTCTGAGCCCATGCAGTGATTTCCCATGACAGGATCATGACTGTATGAGATACAGTGCTGCCTGAGGGCCTGAAGCTCAACCCCTTTTTTGCTCAGAGTCCCAACTTTTTTTTTGGAATTGTAAATATTCATCTATTATCTGTAACACTTGTTTGTCAGGGTCACAAGAGAAGCTGGAGCCAATTTCAGCTAACTTTTAGCAAGAGACAGGGTACACACTGAAAAGGTCACCAGTTGACTGAAGGTCTAACACTACACATAAACAATCATTCAAGCATGGGGAGAATATGCAGAAATGCTTTTTGGTTGAGACTCAAACCTAGAATCTTCTCACTGTGAAGCAACAGTATTAATCACTGACCTAGCGTACTGTAGTTAACTCAGAAGTACATTACAAAAGAAATTCTCTTGCTATTGATTAAGTATACTATATATTATAAGTCAATAAAATAATTTTTTTTCTTTAAACTGTTCTGATCTATGTATGTCTGGGTTTTATCCTCACTTTTAAATTGCTTTAGATAAAAGTGTCTGCAAAATATATAAACATATTTATGTCTCCTATCTGTGATTTGTCACATCAGCACCCTTGTTTACTGTAGTATTCCCCCATGTATAAATACCCTCTGTTTATCTAGTGGCTTGGCAAAGGATGCCATGCATTACTGTAAGTCTAAGCTGTACTTTTTATTTTACTTACCTGAATTCACCTGGTGTGTTGTATCAAGTGTGTCCTTGTTTTGACCTGAACCTTTGTGTTTGCTTTATGATTAAGGCTGTACCTGCCTGTTTTTAACCCGTGCTGCCTGTTCCAACACAGAACCCTGGATTAGGTCAAACAAAGCTCAAACACATCCACTGTGCAGCCTCAAGCTTCCAAATGCTACAACTATGCACCTGGTTGATCCTTTTTCCAGATGTGCATACACTAGGCTTTCCTTTTTTTTTTTTTTTTTTTTTTTTTTACAACTGTCAACAATACATGTAATATGACTTTTATAAGAAGCATTACCCATTATTCATTGTGGGCTGATGCTTTAATCCCAAATGACTTCCTGTACTTTGCCTGTTTCCAGAATGTAAAATATACAGTGTAAGAAAAAACTCTCCCTATTTTTACAAGCCATAAAAAACACCCTTTTTACAACACACAAGATTCATTATTGCACACTATATGTGTACCTTCAGTGATGGCTGAAGTCACAGTGTGAAAATTGATTGAAGTTGGATGCATTTGATAAGGGTTTTAACAAAAAAGGCTCCTGGTTAAAACATCTTACATCATACTTTTACTCTGTTTGTATAGCCCTTCTACAGTTAAAAAAAAAGACTAGTTATATTTAGTTGTGTGGAGACAGATCTAACATCTTGTGAGGTTTCATTAAAATATATTTGTGAATTTTAAAAAAGAAATGATCAGAAATGTAGCTTAAAAAACCCAACATGAAACTTGAATGTTTCATTATTTGAATAATTTTTTTTAAAACCACACCCTTTTTAAGTGATTTTTCTTGTTAAAAAATGTCCAAGGTTTTTGTCCTAGCCACATGAAGGGCAAAGTGTGCAACTGTGTGCAACAGTGCAAAGACAATACAGTGCAAAGTCTGTACAAAAAGAAAAGGACAACACAAGAATAAGACAGTGCCAAAAGAAAAAAAAGGAATAAAAAAATTAAACAATGTTCAGAGAAGCAGCGACTGAGGTAGTGCAAATAGAATATAGGCATAGACATAAATATAAACATACCAGCGGAATAACAGAAGAAAGAGAGAGAGGGTGTGTGTGTGTATATGTGTGAGAGAGACAGAGAGTTTTGTACAGTTTAGTTCTTTTAGTCTTGTACAGTTCTGGGTGTATATGTGTGTGTGTGCGTGTGCGTGAGAGAGAGGTGTTGAGGAGCCTGATGGCTTGAGGAAAGAAACTGTTACACAGTCTGGTTTTGAGGGCTCGAAAGCTCTGTTACCTCTTTCCAGATGGCAAGAGGGTGAAGAGTGCGTGTAATGGGTGTGTGGTGTCATCCACAATGCTGATAGCTTTGCGGATGAAGTGTACAGTTTGAATGTCCGTGATCGAGTGAATAGAGACTCTGATAATCTTTTCAGTTGTCCTCACTATCCGCTGAAGGGTCTTACAGTCCAAGACGATGCAGTTTCCAAACCAGGCAGTGATGTAGTTACACAGTCAGGATGGGGGAAGGAAGATGAGCTTTCATCAGCCTCGTCAGGAAGTAGAGGTGCTGCTGAGCTTTCTTGGTGATGGAGCTGGTGTTGAGTAACCAGGTTCTTTGGCAGATGAATGCCTAGGAATGTTGTGCTCTTGATGATCTCCACAGAGGATCCGTTGATGAACACCAGGGAATGGTCACTATGTGCTCTCCTGAAGTCAACAACCATTTCTTTAGTCTTGTTGATGTTCAGAGACAGGTTGTTGGCTCAATACCAGGCAGTTAGCCACTGCTCCATTCGTCGTTCTTGATGAAGAGATCCACAACAGTCGTGTCATCGACGAACTTAATAATGTGGTTGCAGCTGTGTGTTGCTGCACAGTCTTCAGTCAACAAAGTGAACAACAGTGGACTGAGCACACAGCCCTGAGGAGCTCCAGTGTTCATTGTTCACTCAATATGGTATACATTTATTTTAGCATATTACAAACAATGCTAATCATTTCATAATTGGACATGGCTCTTACCCCATCCCTCTCTATGAGGATAGCAATATTATATACGAATGTCAATATCAAATTGTGATTATTAGTTTTGATTAAATAAAAATGTTGTCAGTATAATTGTGAGTTGATTTTTAAAAATTCTCCTTTCTAAATTAAAACGTTTGAGTTTTCAAAGACACATAAGACACACACCTCCTCACACACACACACGCACACACACACACAGACACACAGACACACGCACACACACACACACAGACACCAAAAAAATTCTCCAAAAGATATGTTGGGTTTGATTACAAAGTCATGGGTGACCCATAAATTAATATGTGGGTTTGATTGAATGAAATTCCTTGCAATTCCAGGGTCATTACGCATTCAGGGCTAGAACAGAGACATTCTGTAGTCCAGAACTACAAACAAATGAAAATGTATGATATGGAATTCTAACATGCTCGCATTGGGTTCTCTCTGGGTATTCTGGTTTCCTCCCACAGTCCAAAGAGTTGCACATTGGGATAACTGGCTGTTTCAAATCGCCCCTAGATACAGAGCCCCTAAAGGGACATGGGGGAAAAACAATAAAGGATAGATTTCTCGTGCGCACGAGAAAGATTTGCATGTGCACAAGAAACCCTAGGTAACTGGTGAACGAGAAAGAAATCCTTTTTTCCCCCATGTCCCTTTAGGGGCTCCATACATAGGAGTGAGCATGAGTGTGAATGGTTGTACGTGTGGTGGCCTGGAGAGCTGTCCAGGGTGTACACCACCCTCAACTTGAGTTGGCTGAGATGGGCACCAGCCTTCCTGCGACCCTAATTAAGCGGCTTATGAATAAAAGAATAAACGAAGGAATGAAAGTTTAAAGCAGTGGTGTCGAACTCAAACTCACACGAAATAAAAAAAACCATACAATCGAACTCAGGATGGCAGACAAACCATTGCCGAGCAAAACACCACAAAGCGTTAACAGGGGACACGAAACATGAACTGAATGAACGTATAAACATTCATACAAGACAGGTGATACAAATGAATGTGGAAATCAGGCGATGAATAGAACACTCAGTGTAAATCTTTCCTTCTTTCACTGACAATTCCTGACCATAGCCGGGGAACACAGGGTAGAGTGTTTTTATTTATTTCTTCAAGGGCTGAAGTTCGAATCAGGCCCAAAATGAGCCGCGCTGTTCTTATAACTCCAGCCTTGGACACCGATCAGAGATATTAGAAGCTCTGACTTTAGACACCCTAAACACCCTGGACAGCTCGCCAAGCCATCACAAGGTCTTTAGATATTAAGATTTTACAATTAAGGTAGTCAGTAGTTCCAGGGTCTAGAGCAGATCGTATATACCGCATATTTGACTGTATGGCTGTGTACGACTGCGTCTTGATTTATATAAAATCTCCAGAGCTGCAGGTTTGTTTGAAACGAATAAGGAGGATGGCTCCATCCATGTTTTGATTATAGGGAACTTAATAACACCACCGTGAAAGATTCCTCTGCTCTCCTATTAACTTCCTCTGACATCGTGCATCCTTTTCCCCCAGCTGTATTATTGTGACTGTCAGGTATTAAAGAAACAGAAATCAGCCAGCAATGAAATGGCAATGAAAAGCCGACATATGAATCGAGCACATCAATGTTTTCTCAAGCACCGTATGAGCCATCAATCTTAGAATACCTCGAGATGCTTTTAGGAAAAGCCGATATTTATATCATTACACCGGCTAATTATGGGGAGATTATTGTAGGGATGAAAAGCACGGGCTTTGTACAGACAACTGAAAGAGGGAACAGACAACTGGAGCTGTGGGTAGAGGGGAGGAGAGGCTGACAAAAATAGTACAGAGTGGACACCATACTGGGAAACCTTAGGGAACCTTATGTTCCTCAAAATGTGTTTTATATCATTATAAACTATGAGGACTCTGAGGGTAAGGTATTTGCAGCAAAGTTGGAATTCAGCACTGAAGTGTTGAGAAAATGGACATGACGCTCAAGCAAAATCATATAGGGCAGCATTTAGAGTTCAATTACTCATATACTCAATTACTGCGCACCAGTATTCAGGCCTCAAACACGAGTGCGGAATTAAGCACTAATCACAGAGCCGCACTGTATTTCTGTGCCCAGTGTAAAGTTTGCCAAAAATATAAGCATGTCTCAATTATACACAAGCCTGACCTTGGATCTAAGCCCATTTACTTACACAGTATTGGCTCAGAACCTAACTCTGGAAATTCATCATGCTGAAATTGATCATTTAGGTTTTGTAAGTATATTTAATCTGTGGAATACCGTTCAAGGGCATAAATATGACACATATAATGATGACACCGTTCATTCATTTTCTAAGCCGCTCAATCGTAATTAGGGTCACGGTGAGGCCGGCAGCTATCTCAGCCGACTCCAGGTGAAAGCGCGGTACGGGCCAACACTCATACACCCATTTACGCTCACACACACATTGTCCACTGGAGGGACAGCACAGGTAAGAGTGATAGGGGATGAAGTGGGCGAGGTCAGGTTTAGATAGTGTGAGCATGTGCTAAGGAGGGGTGAAGGGTCTATTGGTAGAAGAATGTTGCGGGTGGAACTGCCTGGTAGGAGGAGAAGAGGAAGGCCAAAGAAGGGACCCCTAACAGGGGTATTACTTAAAGTAAGAGACGTGAAAGCATGGCATCAGAGGGAGTGGCGTACCACAGTTATCACATTCGCCTCACAGCAAGAAGGTTTGGGGTTGGAGTCCTGAGCTTGGTGAGCGTGTTTCTGTGTGGAGTTTGCAGGTTCTCCCTGTGCTTGTGTGGGTTTCCTCTGAGTACCCAGGTTTCCTCCTACAGTCCAAAAACATGCACTGTTTCTAATCACCCCAGGAACGAGAGTGAGTATGAATGGATGTGTGTGTCTGTATTGGTCCTGCAATGGCCTGGCGAGCTGTACAGGGTGTACCCCGCCCTTGCACAGAGTCGGCTGAGATGGGCACCATCCTCCCTTGGACCATGATCAGGATAAGTCAGCTTGGAAAATGAATAAATGAATCAATTAAACAGCTAGTGTCACATGTACACCTGCCAAAATTAGGATCTTGATTAGGTATCTCATGATCGGTATGATCGGTTTTGAAAGTCTGCATTTTCTATCCCTTGCCTCCAGACAGGAAGGATCTGGCAACCACACAGGAAACTCTAATCATCTAAATCGGATGCTTCAAATCGTCTTACACGTTTATAACCCAAATCTGAATACAAGGAAATAACCCAGAATAAATACTGATGCAATCATTTCTCTGAAGTCTCCACCTGTGAATATGATCCGTACAGATGCGAACGCGTTTCTATTCTATTTTTGTTTGATGAAGGTAAAATCGTAGGCGCTTTATGCTTTTCTTTCCTTCGTATTTAAATCGCAATCAGTTTATAATTCAACATTAGAAAAACGCAGGGATTAAAACTTTACTGTTGCCTTGAAGTAAAAAATAACATTTTAATAAAACTCAGACATTAAGAGAAAGTTGCTGGGTGTGTGAGGGGTTTTAGGAGGTGGAAGTGGATCAGTGTTAGGCTGCTTATTTTTCACCCTGAAGTTTAAAGAAATGGCTTAAAATAAGCCAAAGTTGGTGTGTGTGTGTGTGTGTGTGTGTGTGTGTGTGTGTGTGTGTGCGTGCGTGTGCGTGCGTGTGTGTGTGTGTGTGTGTGTGATGCACATTTAAGATGGAGCCCTACAGCTCCACGCTTCTCAGTCCAGTAGAGGGCACAATGTGGGTCAAAAGGGTGTGTTAGGGGGGCGTCCCCTTGGCCTCCTTAATGATGAGTGATGTCCTCCAATTAGGGATGCTGACAGCCCTTAAAGAAGCCAGCCATTAATCACATGTCTGCCCTGCGACGAAAAAATCGCTCTTTGATTTATGATTCCTCCATCACTCCCTCTGCCTCGGTTTACCTCTCTCTCTCTCTATCTCTTTCTCTCTCTCTCTCTCTCTCTCTCTCTCTCTCTCTCTCACTCACCTTCA
>JBCNYG010000006.1:14614392-14643140 GCA_039654305.1 Porochilus rendahli | reverse complement strand
TAAGGACTATATACATATAAACAAGACTGTGTGTGTGTGTGTGAGAGAGAGAGAGAGAGAGAGAGAGAGAGAGAGAGAGAAAGAGAGAGAGAGAGAGATGGTGAGTTAAAGTGAAATAAAAAAAATTTGGTGCGTTCAAGCAGTTTTTCCACTAACTTTTTTAGGTGCAATAAAAAGTTGCTGCGGTGACGTGTACGTGCTGATTCAGACATGTTGTTCTGTGCTCACAGGTCAGGGACGTGATAATATAACACAGGCTGTCGTCATCTTTATTATAGCTACTCATTGTCAGCTACCACTGACCTGACTCAACACTATCAGTTTATGTTTTTATTACTTAAAATGCTGCATGATGCAGCTCTGAAATGCAGAGAAATCTTTTTTTTTTCATATAAAGGCTAAAAAGTAAGTCAGCATCTAAAAGAACTATTCCCTATTGCATATAAAAAAATCTCACACAGATTTTTTAAGCATAATTAAGGATGGAGCCAATTTGAGACTAAACTCTTTGCAATTTAGCAGCTTTAGATCACAATATATTGAGGCATTATGCATTGGGCAGGACATTAAAACGACAATTTAAACAGAATTAAGAGCTTACCTATTTGTAGCTAAAATATTCTTTAAAAAAATAATTATAATTGTATTTTAGTTTTTTAAGGGTCAGCATACTAAATTACTAATGAGTACTGATGACATTGCTTTCAATACTAATGTTGCTTTTTATATTATGCAAATAAACTAGTTTGTGTGTTAGTATTTTTTTTCTTTAGTAAGGTAAATGAAAGCCACTACTAATTCTTATTTTGTTACTCTTTTGACCTTTTGATAATTTTTTGTCATTTTGCATCTGGCTAATTTGCATCAAACTAGAACCATGACTTATTAAATATTTTTAGAATAATAGAAATGTGTTCACATAAAGACTACTACTTTTTGGGAGCATTAAAACATAGATAGAATTACAAAGAGTCAAATGCTAAATACGACTGAAAGTTGTAATTTACCAGATTTTGTCGTTAACGGCCGTGGTGTAATCATAACAAACGCCTTTTAAAGATAACAGAACTTTTTCAATCACTTCATAAGCAATCTGTATAAGCCTGAAAAGTAAATTTAAAAATTAAAGAGAAACACCAGAGAGGGACAGGCTATATTTGAGTTAAAGAAAACAGTTAAGGGTTTTTGTGCAAATGACAATAAAGGTACTAATTCCATACTAGTTTTTCCCATAGGATTCAACTCTCTCTTTAGGTGTGTATCCAATCACTTCTTACCAAGTATTACATTGTATCCCCAGCAATAAGTACATCAAATGTTTACTGAACAAAAAATGTAACCTCATTAATTTTGTTTATTTTACTGATATTTTAACTTGTTTCTTCATCAGAATCTTTGTGAAGCCACTGGGTTGCATAACTTGCATGATGCTAAAACAGCATGTACATGATTCTGTGAAAATAATTGGCTTTCTCCATTTCAACCTTATTGAAATGATTATATACCTCTTTAGATAAAAAAAGGTTAAGTAGATTGACCTTAGATGTGTTTATCAAGGTGCTAACTCTGAATCATCATCAGTCTGGTGATGACCATATTATAAGGCTGTGTATAAACATGTAAGCAGCATTATTAAACATTTTCCATTTGTGGCATGCTTTCTGTCTTACACCCTCTAAACACATTTCCATACTAAACACTGCAATGTGTATATGTGCAGTAAATGGCTTTCTGCAGTGTCACTGAGACAGAACACACTGCTCACACACAAAGGCTGTCATTTGAGTTTGTTTTGCTATCAGCAGGAGATGTCATTCTTCAGCACTCAAACACACACCAATGTTCTCTCCATGGAGACACACAAAGGGACACATTTGTGTATAAGCGACCGTCTGTGTCGCTATGCCTGTCTGCCTGCATTTGAATCATGTGCACGTGTGCGCCAGTTTGCAGTACTCACTGTCTCCCCGTATATGCGCAGCAAATCCAAGCAGCAGCAGCAGGCCGGCCGCGCTGTGGAAACGAGACGATCGTGTGTGATGTGGCACCATGACCTGAGCTCACACTCCACACACCTCGACTCCTAGCAGCTCACCGCAGCATGGACACACACCTGCGAGGGAAAGGTACAAATACAGATCAGAAACACATGCCATAAACTTTTGTGGTACAATTTTCAGTTGTCTTTCACATTATTACAGCTATAACCAAGAGTTCCATCACCAATCTCTCGTAACATAACTTAACATTACAGTTTTAGTATGGTGTTTTTTCCACTACATCATATTGCATTGCAATTGTTGCATGTCACGCTGAACATCAGATTCTGCCATACAAGTCCTTACATAAGCTGTTATTATAAAAACAGTAAGAGTTATATTAATGTTAAAATGAATTGACATCATTTGATTGATCAAATCACACTTAGATTTAGCAGATTTCTTTTTACTTATATTGTCTCATTTTAACCATACAGTTTAAAAGTTATATTATAAATAATATTAGAAATCCTTCTAATCTACCATGCTGATTTTTTTACTTTTTATATTTACTGTGTTGCTAAACAGTATAACAGTGCCTGAGCTCATGCAAATTTGACAAATGACAAATCTGGGACTGAATGATGTCACTGAACTAATTTAATAAAGTGCTTTAAGTGCAAGTGTTGCTTAGTCACTTGGGTCTGTAATGGGTCCCGTGGGTGTTTCTAACACAGCTGGCCTTGTCTTTAGGGACCTGTCTGTGCTAACAGGGGTTACAACCTTTGGGCAACCCTCCTCCTCTCTATGTCTCACATTCCTATTATCCAAGAGAGGTAATCAAGATAAGTGCTAAATGCTAACCTTTTATTGAATTAGCCATTAAGTGTATAGCAGACAGATGCCATTTAAAGCAAATCTCAGACAAAAGTGGATGAAGATTACCAGCTGCTAGCAGCATTGTGATGGACCTATGGATGTTTGCAATAAGTATACGCAACATGAGTCATGCTCTTGAGGTTAAAAAATTACTGACATCTGCAAAACATTTTTGTTCACAGCATAACTAAAATGCCCAATTTCAACTCATGACTAATGAACTGTATTACAGTGTATGGTATTATTCTATGACAGAAAGCTATTCCAAAAATCATAGAGTGTAAAAGCTGGCTTTAGCTGCATAGCATTTCTGTTCTTGAGAATAATGCTACCTAATTTGTAGTTAGCTGAAAGACAGTTATCTTCTAAAGGACCGCATATTAAACTGATCTGAAGAAGCATTATGTATCTATGTGGATAACAAAACCACTTAATACCATAACTGTTTGCACTGGAGGATGCTTTTACATATGTTTGAAGGTTATGTTGTGATAATATTGTAAAGAAGTAAAAACAATGCTTAGACAGTTGTTGCATTACAACTACAAGTACTGGTGCATTTCTGATTTCTAACATAAGGATTACATGACAACAACACCTCCTTTTCCCACAATGCTCCATGTTTAATCAGAAATGGTCTCATGAGAGCTGACCGTGTAAACACAGCACACATAAATAACACACCATGCTCTCTTATACCACAATAAGTGAGACTCTGGAGATCCCACAGCATCTGTTGAGAGCATAAAGGAGAGGAAGCAAGAGACTGCAAGTAAGTGAGAGCATGTACAACACGGCTGCAAATCTCTGCTAACATCTCCTCACAGATGGCAAGGAGCCTCGCACCGTCTCACCAAGAGTGAAATACTAAAATAATGTTCAAGATCTTATTCCTATTTGTGTGATTCCTCCCAGTCCATTAGTTTAGCACAAAAGTTCTGCTTTCCATAATGTTAAATAACAATAGTGGGGTTAGATTCCAAAGCATCATTATTATAGCACTGATATAAGTAATTAAGTAAATACATAATTCAAGGGAAAAGAGAAATAAGTCGGAATGTGTGAATGCTACCAAAGATCCACTGGCTGGTGGTGGAAAGAATGTAATCTGTAATCTGCTGGACTATAGAGATTATTTTATGAAGGTGTGACCAACATCAAGTGTTTACTTCTGGTGTGGGTAAATTTAGTTCATATTTGCAATGTATTAATTCTCTGACTAAAATTCAATTTCAATTACACATAATTATCCAATATAAATCTGTTTTCTAATAAATCAATGGATTTAGAATATGCAGTGACAGCCGCTTTTTAAAAACCAATTCAGGGTCGGTGTCCACCAGATATGCTCTTTTTTGCACTGCTAGTGCCCATTTATCAGAGTGCTCCTCTCAAAGTGCTTATTGTTGCTAGGTTACAAAAAAATCTTCTACCACTTCTGCATTCCTTCACTGTGAATGTCATGTCTCTATTGACTTTAGAAAGGTTAGCTACAATGATTAAAAAGGAAATGTGTCCAGGCATTGGCAGCAGCTCTTTTAATTCATTCATTTACTATTAGGGTCATGAGGAGGCTGTAGCCTATCTCAGCCAAAGGTGGGGTACACCCTGAACAGCTCGCAAGTCCATCACACACATGACTATATATACTCATGCAGGAGAGCAATTGGCAACAGCCAATTAGCCTAATATGCCTGTCTTTGGACTGTGGGCGGAAATTGGAGTACAGATAGAAAACCCATGCACACATTGGGAGAACAGCCTGGGACTTAAACCCAGCACCATTTTGCTATGAGGAAGACATGCTAACCTGCAGCAGTTTTTGCCATGACAAATTGATATATCACCAAAAATAAGAGTTTAGGTGCATGAGACAAATAATGCAAGAAAGCAGCAAAAGAGTCCTACCGACTGGTGTAAGAGATCTTTTCTCAGTTTTATTGGAGAAAGCTGATATATTGACAAGCATGTTGGTGTTCTAAAATCTAAGCTATTTTCAACTGAAAGCGCCCTGAGTGCAGCGAATGAAAAAAGCTGTATGCTGAGGGCAGTTTTGCAGCAAGGATGCTGAGTGGTGTGAAGGATGAACTTCAGTAAGATATGTACAGAAAATAGATGCCGCAAAAAACTGCAAAAGAAAAAAAAACTTTAACATTGCTTTCAAACTGAGAATTGCATAATCATATAATTCCCAGATGGGAAAAATCAATCTCAAAACACAATCCCTGCTTCTGCTGTGCTGTGGGCTAAGTGATAAAGAAAAATCTAACACACAATTAAAGATGTGCTTGTTAAATTCTAATAACGAATGCACTTCTAACATCTGTGGGATCGTACCAGTTGTTGCTTAATATGGATATTTAATAGTCAGCACTCAAAAAGCCAGCTTTGTTTAATATTCAATTAATTAAATTAAATAAAACAGGAGCTGAAGGGTGAAGAGTGAAGAGCTTATTTAATCCTGTCAATATTCTTCTTCTTCTTCAGCTATCACTCCAGCCACTTCATTTAAATCCCACAAAAAGGAGGTTAATGCATCCATACCAGGAATTACCAGTGTACTTGGTTGCAGGCAAATTGAATGAGACATTTACTTCAAATGAAAGCCAAGGCAGAAAAGTAAGAGAAGATAAAGTCACTACTCCAAAATTTCCTGGAAAATGGTCTGTAACTCACAGCACTCCAGAGCATTCTCTGAACGATTGGGTTAATAGGTGCACTCTTTTATACGCATTACATTTACTCATTCAGCACATAGGGTTTACAGCCGAAGCAGAATTGAATCATTTACAAACATTATGCAAACTAAACGACTAAATGCGATGAGGTTTTGGATGGAACATTATGCTTTAATGAACATACGGGTTTAGCAGTCTACCAAGTTTTTGTTGTTGAAGTGAGCTTGGTGATGGACCACAGATCTCCTTCGTTTACAACTGCCTTTAAATGTTGTTCACGATTTTACCTTTAATCTAATTAATTAATGTGCACATGCGTCATTTATTTGTGCTTAAAGTATTGTCTTTCTGTGTATTCTGTGTATTTAATGTGAGCTGTTTGTTAATATATAATTACATTCAATCTTAAACAGTTAAAGTTGTTACTTTCTGTCTTTGGTTTTAAAAAATAGATGTTAAAATATTTCACATGTTTTTAATTAGGCAAGACATAGTTGAATTATGAAATACTCCATTAGTAAGCACTGCCTGATTTTACCTTAAGGCTTCCCTTCAACATGAAAAAGATGCTCTCCTCTCGATTACAGCCAAACAATAAATGTTAATTTAAATACTTTATTTATTAAATTAGGATGAAATGCTTTTTTCTCATCAACACTGTGCAGCATTTATAGCTCAAGGGTTGAGTGCAAGACAACTGATATCTTTTCTTCACAGATTTTCTTTTCTTCTATTGTATGGTTTCACCCAAATAAGGATTTCCCTTGAGCCGGGTTCCTCTCAAGGTTTCTTTCTCATGTCAACTGAGGGAATTTTTCCTTGCCACTGTTGCTGCAGGCTTGCTCACTAGAGATGTGTAGAGGTTGTAGAAAAATGTTTAAATTTCTTTTTAAATTACTTTTACTATGTAAAGCTACTTTGCGACAATGTCAGTTGTAAAAAGTGCTATACAAATAAAATCCAATTGAATTGAATAGACAGGAAGCGAGAAAGTCAAGTGCTAAGCATTTCATCCATAAAGGGACACAAGTGAGATGTTAAGTAATGGTTCTGGCCACACCTCCAGGGATGCTGAATACTTTATATTTTAAAATATGGAGCATGCACACACACACACACATACACACACACACACATACACACACAGCTCCATGTTGGAAACTAATAGGGCTCATCAGTAGCAGCCAGGTGCATCACTTTTCTCCATTTAGTCCCTGCAGCTAAACAGTCCTTCTGGATTTGTGTCTTTCAAGTGTCATGCCATTGAGTGAGTTATCTGTGCCTGAAGCAAGGATGTGAGTGTCTGTGTGTGTGTGTGTTCTTATGTCTTAGTGGAGACCATTTGTTCTTATAAAGAAGATATGCAGAAAAATGTTTAAAAAAACAAAGATATGCAGCTTTAATAAAATCAACCAATCAATCAATAGTAAATAAATAAATAAAATCATACAAGAGCCAAACAAGTTCCTTTTTAGTTATGGAGATTACGATCAGGATCAGATCTGGGCAAAATATGGGTTTAATTATATGCATTAATTATTATGTAAACTGAATGCCCTTACAAGGACAGCAAGACAAACATATGTTATGTGTACAGCATATGCACTATGTATGTACATGTATGTAAGCTTTCTAATATAAAACATAAGGCTCATAATCTGTGTCTGAAACCCTGTATTGGATATTGATCATCTACTGAGTTTAATGGAAAGTATTAAGTAGTATGTAGTAAATACCATTCATGAATAATAAATGGCCAAGATTTGTACCACAAGCATAATCACTGAGCCACTAAAACAGTCTTTATATTTGTTTACATCATTTAGAGCAAATGTGAGCTAACTTGCTTGCTATTGTAGCAGAATGACATGCTTGCTAGATAGATGATGAGGCAGATGGCATTTATACAAGACACCTCAGCAAGGTCGTTTGCTAGCATTCTGCAGATTGATCGGATTTACTGCCACCAGTCCTCTGTGTCATTCAGACAATGACATCGAAAACGTAGTAAAAAGTCCTTAGTCTATTACACTACATGAACATTACTGTACCTGCATGTCATACTGTACACTAGGGTAACATGCAGTGTACATACTTGGCCAGAGTATCATGCAGTGTGTATACTGGGCCAGTACCCAGTGTATAGTAAAACACTGTGGAGATTTGAACACAGCCCTAGTGCATGCACTAGTGATTTTTTTAATCACCCTGCATTCCTTTTTTTACTCGGCATATTCTATACATGAAGCATTATTTGGATTATGGGATGGTACTGTCCACATTTTAATATTTTTTAAAACCTTCAGTTTTTTAGCATTATTTTTAAGATGCTTATAGAAAATGCTAGCTCCAATGTTTTAACAATTTTTTTTACAGTCTACAAATTAACATGATTGGAATGTCTGACAAAAATATTAGAACTTCTGTGTTTTGTTATAATATAAAATTGTCATTCGGGTAGCTAAGTAGCTAAGTACGTGAAGTAGGGAGCACAGTGGTGAAGTTGTTAGCACCACTGCCTCACAGCAAGAAGGTCCGGCCAGGCAAATTCCCCTTAGGTGTGGGTGTGAGTGTGAATGGTTGTGCGTAGGGTGTACCCTGCATTCGCCCAGTGCCAGCTGAGACGGGCTCCAACTTTTTGCAACCCTAATAAGATTAAGCAATTCGGCAAAAGATAGTATTTAATGAGACATTTAAATAATGAAAATACTTATATTAGATTATCATATTGATATTTAAATTCTTAGTTTTTTTTGGTCTTGCTTATTAATACTAATGCACTGGAGACGACAGATATACATGTATGTCTAAAACCATGTTTTCCTGTAAAAATTATACATTTTTCTCTACCTCTCCATGAATTATGTGAGCATATTGTTAAATGTACCAACACATAATTCTCACCATGTCTACAGACCTTTTATATGACCTTATCTCTTTTACAGTCTAGTTGTGTACAGCCCTCAAAGCCACCAGAACTGCATGAGTTGCATTAGCACACACATACACAACATGGAAAAGAAGCAGACAAGCGTGACCTTGATCTGATCCTGAGCACCATACACTGCACTGTACATTAGAGAGCTCTTCTATACACACCACTTTGGGCTAGAAGATGCATTTTGTTTTTATTCAGGATCATGTGTCCATAGGGAAAGGTGGAGCCAAATATGGAGATGGATAAGGATAAACAGAGAGTGAGGGAAAGAAAAAGGGAGGGAGAGTAAGAGGGAGCAAGTTATTATAATGAAATAAAGTGTCAATGGGAAAAAAATGGTGCTACCACAATAAAAAAGGGCAGGCAGAAAATATAGGTGATGGGAACAGGCTACATGACATAGCACGCACACACACACACACACACACACACACACACACACACACATACACACACACACACTACTGCATTACTCTGCCTCATTTTCCATTTGGCAGCTGTCTCTAAACCACATGCTGTAAATGTTTGCTTAACAGGTTTACTGGTGACGCCAAATGAGTGGCCAGAACATTTAATTAATTCCTAACACACGTACGTATCGTCTTACTGCTAATGGCAAGCAAATGAATAAATAAGCACATAATGTGAGTTCTGATATGAGGGTAAATGGTTTACAAGCAATTAAGGTGAAAGAGATTATTGTAAAATGGAGTGAGGTTGAATGATTAATTTGATATCAGTCTCCATTTGATGACACAGAGTAATAAGCAAAATCGAAAACAATAAACAACAGGGATATGAAGGGTGGGGTGGGTGTGGGGGGTGGGGTGGATGTGGGGGGTGGGAGGTGTTTGCGCTTATAATGGAGGCATACATTCAGACATGAAAAATCTTTCCTGTGTTGGGATTAAAATGTCTACTTGTCTATTGCTACATTACAATTTTCTCATTACACAACCCAGCACTCCTTATCACATATGACGGTATAAGAACACTAAGTTCTCCTCTCTGGAGCTGTCAAAAAATAAAGGAATGGTTTGACTACAATATATATATGTATAGATAGATAGACTTTTTGTAAATCTTATTTAAAAGAAGGAATTTAATGCAGAATTTACTTTAATTAGATTTTTCTAAAGTCCATACAGCATACAGCAAGGTTTACATACTGAGTCAAAAATGCATCATACATAATATTTGATGAAATGTCACTAAGAAATTTTCACCTTGACCACAGACCTTTAGTAGTAGACACTTTTAGCCTTTTTTAGCCATCAAAAGCCTCTGGCAGATTTATTATTGAATATTTTAAAACTACTCTTGTGGTTGGTTTTCTGGTATGGAAAAGAATTTTAAGCACAAAAAGTTCTTTTGGAACACCCACTTATGTCTGAGTTTTTGACGGTTTGAGGCTATGCTGAAGAATTTTCTGTAAGACCTTCATTATACCATCCACTTTGTGCAATACACCATTTCCATTGGCAACAAAGCCGTAGAGCATGATACTACCACTAACATGAATTCGTACAATATATAGTTTTCTTGATGTTTAATGCCTTTAAGACTCTTCCAAACATGCACCTGATTATTGTGGCAAAATTTCCTTGATTTCACTTTTTCTTGGTCCATTTGGTCAGCTGCCAGCTTGTGGGTTTTGATCTTGAGGCTGTGGCTTTCTTGGATGGCAGCTCAAATAGTCAATGGTGATATAAAATTACTTGACTGTAGACAGTGAGACTGTTGTTCCAGTAGCTTTCAGTTTATGGAAGACCTGTGCCTAGGTGGTTCCTGACCATCTAAGCCAATTTAAATTATTCTTACCCACAGTTGTTTGAGCTGATAGTCTTGAAATGTGCACTTGAGCTGTTTATAATTGCCTCCAAGAACAATGTCTTGTGTAAATCTTTGTGTATTAAGTAAAATAAGCCGCTTGAAAATTTGAAATTCCATTACACTGTGTCTATCCTATGAATGCTGTCAAATTAATCATAGAAGAGCCAGAAAGCACAGACAAGCTTGGCCTTGGCAAATTAGAAGACATATTCAAACTTTTGGCACCACTGAATTAATGATCTATGTGCGTGTGTGTATATTTCTGTCTATGTATAATTTTGACCCAATGTATATTTCAATGACTCATCTCACTCATTTGCTCTTTTATATTTCTTTGCTCTCATTATTTTATCCTACTAGGGTCACAGGTAGGACAGTGCCTATTTTAGCTGACCCTGGGCAAAGGCTGGGTACACCCTGAACAGCTCGCCAGACTATTGCAGGGAAACACACTTACAGCCATTAACCCTTATACCTAGTATCAATTTAGAACAGCCAGAGCCTAATGTGCATGTCTTTGGACTATGGGACGAAAGTACCAGTACGAAACCCACCCAAGCATAGGGAAAACATGCAAACTCCACACAGAAAAAGCAGAGCCAAGGAATTAAACCCAGGACATTCTTGCTGTGAGGTGGACGTGCTTAGCACTATGACACTGTGCTACTTATGTATATTTTAGGAACCCTTAAATATAATTAAATCTTGTCAATGTTGTCATTCTGCCTTGAAAAAAAGCAGTTTAAGGAAATCACTGAGCGTTCAATATTGTCATTATAACAATTAATAACAATGGTCACATACTTATGACTGCATCATATTGTTCCAACAAAGTTCCTAGCCTAATGAAAAGGAAATAAAAGACATTTCACATTAGACTTAGAGGTTAAGCAATCCTTTTGTTACATGAATTGGTTTTGTTGTCTTGCAATTTCTGACAAATGCACTTGTACCTAGAAAAGCACTCGGAGAGCGCAGACCTCCACCAAGGCTGTTCAGTACTCCCATATGATATTGTAAGAAATACCATATTTTTTTTTATAAAAGCAACATTTGTTTATTATTTGAGCCCTACAATGCAAACCTGCAGCTATTTATATGATAGCCTTGTGTATAGAGCCTGCCTTGAATAAGAGGCCAGATGGGGAAATATTACCAATTTCTTTTATTTTTGTGATGTTATTGGCCTAAAAGTTGTACAGAAAGGTAAAGGAATGAGATTACACCATCAACTGCAGGCCTGGAAGTTACACTTTGGTATGGTCCTGATACAGTAACACGCTAAGAAATCTTTAAAAATTCCCTGCATCCAGCCAATAATCTGGATCACTGCCAAAATTTAATCAATTGTTTTAATCTAGACTTTTTTTTTGAGACTAATCCTCAAGATTTCATTAAAATTCATTCATGGGTTTTTGAGTAATGGTGCTAACAGACAGACAGACAAACACCAGTGAAAACATAATATTGGAAGCTTCATTTATCACTTTTATTGTTCACATAAAAAGACGTTTTTTACACATGTAACAAGAAAACCTGTGTGGTCATTTAGATTCCGAATGACTACATATGCCAGCAAGATCGTGGCCCAAACCCAAAAGTCTCTCCATTCCCATGCTACTGCTCAATAGCACCTGAGTGTTTTATAGCCCCATTCAGACAAATCCAAACCCTCCATAAACTTGTCGCGATGCTCAACACACCAGACTGAACACTGATCTACAGCCTGCTACACCATAATGAGTTAATGATTAGCCAAGAGTGACCTAGCCTTCTACTGCACTAAAGTAAGTTGACTTTAGTCTGTGATGTACTGCTCATACTGCCAGTTAACCACTCCACAAGCATCAAGCACATAACAATATTTGATAACAGGAGAGTCTCTATATCAACTTTAACATCAAACATTATACTGCTGTTTGTGACAGTCAAATGAAAATGATAAATGATAAATGGCTTTAAAGCACAACAAATATTGAGAGATAAATCAATGCTAAACGTTATACACCATATAAAAGTGGTGCCTGAATATATGTAGATATTGTAATGTCTGCAAGTCTGCACACACTTCAGCTAAACTTTGATAATATCTTTAATAAAGTTTGGATGGTGTGTAAAATGTAAATAAAAACAAAATTTAATGGGTTCATATACCCATCTGATATATTCAAGTCTCATAAACCTAGAAAAACAATTTCAGAATAATGTTCCCAAACATAAACTTTGACTATCTCATCATCAACCATACATAATATCATTAAAAGATTCCAAAAATCTGGAGAAATCTCTGTGAGGGCCAAAACCGAAAATAAATATTGGATGCTTCTGATCTTTAGGTTGCCAAATGGCGCTGCATTAAAAACAATCATGATTCTGGATATGACTGCATGGCCTCAGGAAATCATTGTCTGTGAAGACAGTTAAGAAAGGCCATCCATAGATGCATATTAAAGCTCTAAAATTCAAAGAAGCCATATGGGGCAGCTGTGGCCTAATTGTTAGAGAAGCGGGGTTGGGACCAAAAGTTTGCTGGTTTAAACCAGCAAGGAAAATGTGGCAGCGGGGAAATGAGCAGCACCCGTGAACATGGTCCATTAATGCTATGGAAGCTCATTTAAAATGGACTGGCAAAATGTTATTGTTAATTTTAATGGAATTTTTGAATTTTTAACAACAGACAGAATCACAAAGCAGCTTTACAGTAATCAGTCTACTGAGATTTAGACATTGTAGTAAACATGGTGGTCCTTGTGTGCGATGTTTATGGATACACTTCTTTGAATCTTGTACTGTTCTTTGTAGCTTATAGACACTATGCCCTTTGCCATGTTGCTTACCTAAATATCACATTGTATGAATTTCACTAAGCCTTAGCTACAATTTAAAAAATTAAGCTCAAAAGCATTGCCCATTAAACAACTAATATTCGGCAAACAACAGCTCAACTGCAGTGGCTCAAATTTGGTTCTGAAAAAAAAAAAAGGCCGGACATCTCAAATACATGAGAAACTCTAGCTGCAATACATGGACAGGACTGTATGAATTATTCACAGTAGAAACACTCACACATACACTTGTCCATACAAGGGTCATTACATTGATGGTGATGTTTAATTACACGGACAGGGCATTCTCTGGATCTTTGAGCATAATCATTCAGAAGATGTGTCTGACACTCCAATTAAAAAAACACACACACAACGATCAGTGATAGTATGAGGGTGAGAAACTTGAACCAGCCATTACTGTATCCACTCTGCAATTAACACACTGACAAACAGCCATGAGGTTAGTATGCGTTTATAGGCATAGAGCTTTATCTTGTCATTCATCAGTGGCAATTATGAAACAGCCAGTAATAATATTCTACGTGTTCACTATAAGAAAATCTGTAACAAACAAACATATACTGACACATACTTACAGTTAGGTCCAAAGATTATTTACTATTACAGTTATTTACAGTGATAAGCATTACTTAAAAATGTATGGAAAACAATGCATTGCAGCACAAAGCTTTACCATGTAGGGTTGCTATAGAAAACATTATTTCAGGACCAGGAGCAAAACCTGTATGAGCACAAATAAAATCCTGTCACATAAATGTCACTTTTCATATTCATGTCCTTTCCACTTGTATTTATTCTTGTTTGTTTTGTCATAGTCAAGTGTTTGTTGTCATGTGTTTACCTTTAATCTGCATTTGCGGCCACCTCCACTGTTAATACCTAAAACCAAGTGATTCAGATAAACTTTAGACTGATTGCGTTCCTGACCAGGGTACAGCTAATATTGAAGATGACTAAATGCATCTTTTAAATTAGATTTAATAGCATAATTATTCCAAGATATTATTATTTTTATTTTAACTTATGAACATTTGTGACTTGCTCCAGTATAATATGGATTAAGTTGCAAGCGAGCGTTTTGAGTAAGAGCCAAAGGAAGTTGAAAATGGCTGACCTGGACAAAAATGCGATATCGCCAAAAATATACCCTTCAGAGCATAATCTTCAACATGACCAAGTTCAAATATCCATAACCACAATCAATTTATGCTAAAATGCTTGTTTAAAAAAGGGGCCCATGTCAAAGTTGTTATAAACTAATGAAAAAATCCACTTATTTTGCCGCTTTTTAAATAGTTTTTGTGATTGCTTAGGATATTTCCCAATTATCCATATTCAGTACCAGAAAATCTACCTACTTACGGAATCCCAGAAGGATTCCCTGAATCATACAACGGTAAACCAATAAAAAGCCTTAAAATAGACATGACTCTCTTTTGACAAATAGAACTCCTTTGTTGCTAGAAAGACTCAAGTATGATTGCATTGATTGGTTAAAAGCTGAAATCATTTAGTTTATTACTGCTATATAGTTTCAAATGAGGACATACAGAAACTGGCTCTGTAACAGTAATTGAAGAGTTTGCATTCAAAAACAGATGTCTAATAGTTTTTTTCTCTAAAGTAGCATTTCCTGGTTAGTGACATACAAACTGATGTATTATGCTGAAGAGGGTCAAATTAACTATATTCTATTTTTAATATGTAGCTATTTAACACTTATTCACTGAAGGGGTGTCACAGAATATGCCCCAATGCTGAATGTCAAAGGAGATATTCTGTGTAGCATCATCCACTGAGCTTGAGGTGCATACTTATTTTACAATATTCTACAAGGGTACCAAAGCAAAAACAAACAAACAAATAAAAAAACACATTAAAATTGGATTGTTATGGTATCTCTTTAAACCCTTTAAAGAGTTGTAATAGCATTATACAGGAAGACAAAAAGGAACAAGATTTTAATAGTTCATATACATATTTTTATCATGAGACTGAGGCAGTTGAGGTGAGCTCTGTGCTTTGAGTCCGCTACATAGTCCATTTGTTTTTCTGAACTACTTAATCCTTTTAAGGTCATAGGGAGGCTGAAGCCTATCTCAGCTAACTCCAGGTGAAGGTGGGGTACTTTTTGATCAGCTTGCCATATCATCACAGGGTGAACACATACTATTCACAGACACACCTGCAGGCAAAATAAAAGATCGAATTACATTAAATGGCATGTCTTTGGAGTTTGGAAGAAAACCAGAGTAACCATAGGAAACCCAAGCAGGCATGGGGAGAACACATAAATTCCACACAGAACCATCTCAACCGAGCCCAGTACTCAAAACCACAAACAGGGAGCCTTTGCTCCATTTAGGGTGGAGCAGTGGGGTAATGATTAGCATGTCCGCCTCATAGCAAGAGGCTACTTTCTAATAATGTCTAATATCTCTGAGATTGTGAGTCAATCAGATGATGTCATTTTAGTGTAATATATACTAAATTAAGTTATAATAAAAAAAGTTTACCTTATCTTATAATCACTTGAGTACATGCTGCCCTAGAGTAAAAAGAACAGCATCGCTTGCTGCAACATTTAAAAAGTTTGCTGTTGTTTTTTCTTTAAGGGCACAAAATGAGGAGCTAAACAGAATTCTGACATAGACTGCATCCACTGACACATGAATCAAAAGAAAACACATGTATCTATAGAAACCATGTCAATTTCTAATAGGAGTTTGTGTTAATTGTTGGTTCTGCTGTAACTGTAAATGCTCTTTGTAATTTAGTGTCTTTAAATAATAAATATGTTTATTAAAGTAGATGTCAGAGACACTATAGCTATCCACTTTTTGAGACAAAGCAGTCCACCATTGCTTCCCTGAAGTCATCACATTGCTAAAACTTAAAATGGGATCTATGTCTGGCTATCAGATCCTAACAATAAAGCTGTGTGACACAAATGTCAGGCTGCCAGAGGCACAACGAGACAGCAGCAGAGATCTCCCAACAAGCACCAGGCCAATCAGACACACTGCACAGGCTGTCTGGACACACACTCCCTAGGGCCTGTGTGGGGAGCTGGTGGATCTGGTAGGAGCGATGAAGACAAGAGGTGCTGGAAATAACAGTCACTGTCTTTACACAAAGAGCTAAAACATACACACCTGTATTTTTCATCTGATTTATCAAACCCAGTATTTTGTACCTGCTCTCCTGTGGACCAATGTCAAGACTTTCTCAGAGCCAGCAGCTCCCTAACAGTCCAAATCTGAGGCAATAACTATTCCCTTGAGTGCAGAAATAATTTCTGAAATATTTTTTCAGCTCTGTCAGAATGTTTTATTTGTAAATTTGTTAATTGTAAATTAACTATAATTTTCATTCCCATGTTTTAGCCTGGGTCAGCACTGTTGCTCAGTGGTTAGTATTGTCGCCTCACAAAAAGAAGGTTCGGGGATTGAATGGGTGGCTGTTACAGCCTGGGAATGTGCTTTAAAGGCCCTGATCTGGAATAAATACTGAATATATTTTCAACAATGTCAACTGTAAAAGTACTATACAAATACAACTAAATTGAAAATTTAATTTTAATTGAACAGAAAATCAAACTAATAAAACAGACAGGTGATACAAATGAAAGAGTGAAATGTGGGAACAAAACACTTTTCAGAAAACTGTTAAAGGCATAATATATTATGTGTTCACTGACAGTCAGCGCAGCTTAGTGATTATTTTGATCATAATTAATGTAATAATCTGAGTTCAATATATTTTTAATCACGCTGTGCATATAATTTAAGCAAACTGTGATCATCATGGGGGGATTGTGGGATCGACGCATGATGATCTTTTTGGTGGAATCGTTATGATCGTGACAAAATGTTTTACATTTTTACGATTTGATACCAGTTGTGATAGAACGTGAGAATCATAGTAAAGTAGATCATCGTAGTATAGTAGACCTTAACAGAGCATAACAAACCTTAATGCGCCATAATGGACTTGATGAACTCGGAAACACAATTCCTTCAAGTTTCAACTCTTGAATGCACCCTGCCTCCTTTTTGATATCCCAATAGTGCTCCACACTTTTTTTAATTGTGGAAATCATGGACATCGTGGCCCAGTGTAAACCAAGGTTTACTAGTATGAACATTCATTAAAAAAAATCTGATCTGCTCCTAAACTGTGCGTGTGTGTGTGTGTGTGTGTGTGTGTGTGTTACTCTGGAAGTGTGCTCCAAATAGTTTTCCGTATAAACTGGATTAATTTTCAGAGTTTAAAAAGATGTAAAAAAGACGAAGGACCCCCATGTCACTGAAGGGTTAACTTTCTGAAACATCATCCTAAATAGTGATGTATTGAATGTGTGCAGATCGAAGAAGAAATGGCTGTTCTGTGTGCAAAAAAAAGGCACTTTTTTTTTTTTTTTCATTTTTTTCAAGTCCTACTGCTGATCAGTGGGCAAACCACAATTGTGTTCGGGGCTCTGCAAAATGTGAAATTGTGTTTCATGTTATTTAAGAAAAGGAAATTAGTATTAAATTTAAGCCCATTATATGAGAAACATATGACCACTGTTATGGTAAAGTGATAATTTATTCCACCTTACAAATTAGCTGTGTTAATCTGTTCGGGGCTGCAGGTTTTATTTAATATTTCTTAAAGATTGGAAGTCAAATGGGTAAAACTTTACAGAGAATAAACGAAATCTCATGAGATCTGTGTATATTTCATGGAATAAAATTAATTATTTTAAATAATTTAATTATTAATTATTTTAAGTTAAGGTTTTATTATTTCTGCACTGGATCATTGTTTTAATTAATAATACAGCATTGAGCTTATGTCTTGATTTATTTCTTCTCAAAATGATTCGTTTTATAAAATTATTATGGAATAAACTACATTGGAGCAAAGACAATAACCAGACATGCCACTTATTTTCAGTGAAATCTCATTTAATAAAACTATATAAACATTGAACTCTCTGCATGAAACATGCAGCAATATCATTTTTGCAAAAGGGAAGCTAAAACAGAATAAATGCCCCTTCTCAGGTCATCCAACCCCCTTACTCAGGCACCAGCAGTGACTTTACACTCAAGGAACTGATCACTAACAGTGGAAATTTCAGATGTGTGCGGAGTAAGTGTAACTTGCCAACATTTAAGTAGGTCAAGTGTACCAACAAAAGAGTATGTGTGTACACAATTTGTTCAGATTCTCTAAACCTACCTTGAACTGATGGTCCTGACACTGTTAAAAATGCTGAAATCTATTGCCAAAAACAAAATTAATGCTTATCAATCTTTTGGTTACAATGTGTTTTCATTTCTGTATTTCTGCCTGAGAGGAACCCAAAACATTTCTAGCTTTGTCCCTTGCTAGCCATAAAGTAATTGCTTATGAAGTGCTTATAAAGAGAAAAGATATAATCTAAGATTAATTGACCCTGGCAACTATAGGCAGGGCAAGCAATAACCATTGCTCCTACAAAACTTTGAACAGCCAGTTTTACAAACAGTGTCAACCAAGAAGAAATCAGAAGGGCTAAAACCAAACAGTACATTTTTACAGCACATTTTTAAGGTTTTAATGGAAGCACTTGAGCTCTGTGAATCTGGGAGTATTGTGAGTATTACTTCAGATGTCTGAGGTGCCTGAGTCATTCAATCTCTGTATATCCAAAGCTGGAGCTTGATTCGCGTTGCTGGCAAAAAGTCAAATCTGTTCCAAGTAAAATTCTCCACCAGGGATGCCCATTATTATTCATTTAGTTCAAAACTTTCATAGACAAAATATCTAGGTATACACAGGATTCGAAAGGTACACAAATTACTCCAAGGCCAATTACCAGATATCATGGTCAGTACACTAATCCATATACATACATGTTCTAGGATAAACAACTAAACAGCTTTAATAGCCGTTAATATTTCAGTGAGCTGCTTCACATTAACTACTAATGAAATATAGCCAGAAAAGGCAAGCAACTTAAATGCAGGCAAAAAGTTAAGATAAAGACACTGATAACAGTCCATGTCAAGATAATACCGTTCTTAATAGTTGCTGGCTCACTAACGCTATTACATTGTATTGCAGGATATGCAGCCTTAAAGTGGCCTTGCTCATCACAGTAGTAAGAAGGTGACCATGATAACTGGTAGGTGTGCAGATTTGTAGTGAACTAGCAGGGGCTTTAGTGAGATGTGCATAGGGAGAACTCGATTGAAGACAGTGCCATGTTAATCATGAGCTTGTGTGCTGAAACTTGCCATCAGAGTGGCAGACATAGGCCGACCATTCCCATTCCACATTTTGCTGGAAGCACTCCTATGGGCCAACCAAATACCTATCCAAACTTTCACAAAAAACTGAACTACAGTAACAATAGCCACAAGCTTTTAGGTAAAATGACAGTGGTAGATATTTACTCAGAAGCAGGGACTATGCCATAGCACTAGCTCTGAAGGTACAAACAAAAATTAGTGAACATTAAAGCTTCCAGATTAAATGTAGCAGTCCCTTAAGTGCTCACTCGAAGATGATATATTGTACAACTACAAACAGCGGACGATGATAAAAGAGCTTTGCCACAAAAATTCTACCTTCAAATATGAATGCAGGAAGGATACTTTACATGAATGAGCAATAACGTGTACTGTGCTCAGTAAAAGAAGTTTAACCAATACTATTAAAGTTGGTAAAACACCAATTAGCCATAAATTGGATATTGGGCATAGGCAAGCAAACAGAGGCCCTGCAGTGGTGGGTTGTCTTAGTCTGGATTGCTCACTCTTGGCTTTAGATGTGAGATTATTGTGGAATAGAAAGTGATCAGATGTAAAAGCGCCAGCTACAGTTTTCCTTCTTCCACTGATGAATGTGAGTTTTACAGAAGACGTAATACCAAAAGTAAGACAGAGGAGGCATTTATATGGCTCCTTAAACTCATAAAGCGAGGGATTAGAACAATGTGATCACTGGTGTTAACAGAATCCTCCTCTGAGAACTCATTGCATCTCTATTGTCACTCAACAAATACAAAAGTCATGTAATAGAAAACCTCACGGGGGAGGGATTTTTAATCGTTGTTTTTTACTATAGGCGTGACCTGCTGATACCGGTTTTAGCTGATTCTAAGATTTTTTAAACAGCTATAACTGATAGCATAGACAAACAATAACCAAACCTTTTCAAAATGCAAAATTCCCCCTTTATCTTATTTTCTTGTTAGCTTATTTAAACTGGGGTTTTTCTTCTGGGTGATGTTGTTTTCAGTGTCTAATTAGGTTTGTTGTTCAGAAAGTTTTTGAGGTGGTTTTGTCTTCCCTCACAGTGAAAAACTTCCACACTAAAGATTGTAGACTGTGGGTTTAAGCGTATGTGACTATGAAGGAATCATAAGGACTGGCTCAGAATCGGATGATCAGCCGACTCTGGGCTATGGCTATAAACACTGAAAGTTCTGAGATACCGGTTTCTGGTTTGTTTGTTGATGCATCGCTAGGTGGAACATGGCAAACTTTAAAAACATACAGTAATAAATAATAACAACATAAAACAATAATATTTTTCTAGTAACAGTTTTAGATTCTAAAGTTAACTGTAAAAGATTACGATACATGTTTTAGTTATATATATTTTGAATGTATTTCATGCCATTGTATTTTTGACACATTTTATTTTCACACATTCACCGCATTTCTTCCATCCCAGAGTGTAATAAACATTAGTGGCTCACCCATACGATATTTTGTGAGACAATAATTATTGGTGGGCCGTTGGTTGGTTATTTATTTGGTTATTTTTATTAATTACGTTTCACATTTTATGCTGGTATGCATACACAAACAAACAAATGGTTGGTAATTGATTCTTGCTGACAAACTGTTGTGAAAAGATAAAATGAACTGTGAAGCATTCTTTCAAATGTGCACATTTTATTCATTCATTTGACGAATCTCTTAATCTTACAAGGTCACAGGGAGGCTGGAGCTCATACTGAGGTTAAATACAGCTTATACTATATAGCAAGGAAGCAAACTCTGTAATTTGGGGTTATGGTAGTCTAGCTTTTGCAGCATGGTTATGGAATTTCTGTATTCTGTTTCTGTTCATGGCACTTACTCGTTAATAATTGTATTAAACAACAGGAGAAAACTGAGTTAATACCTACAATAAACCTTGTAATTTTTGAATTGATAAAAAGAACTCATAAAATAGAAGGCACAGTGGTGGACTGGTTAGCACATCTGCCTCACAACAAGAAGGTTCTGTGCTCACGTGTTTGTACAAAGTTTGCGTGTTCTCCCCATGCTTTTTCGGGTTTCCTTTGGGTAAGCCGGTTTCCTCGCACAACCCAAAGCACAATAGGTTAATTGGCTGTGCCAAATTACCCCTGGGTGTAAGTATGAATGTGTGTGTGTTGGTCCTGTGATGATGGATTAAACACATATATCCACATTTCCTGGACAGAAATCAGCTTGATATTGCTAACATGTTATTAAGATAATAATATATGAAAATAAATGAACATGTATGAAGGTACAAAACCATCTGTGATAAAGCTTTGAACTGAACTGAAAACAAGCTGTAATGACAATGTTCAATTCAAAGTTATTGTTTTTTTTTAAATTTCCTGAAAAGTAGTGGTTTTGGACATTTTCTGCGTGTTTCTGCCCGACAGCAATGCTACGTAACTGTAACCTTAGAGGCAAGCAAAGCATACGGTACTGTAAAAAAGTTATCACACAAAAAGAAAACTATTCTGTTCTTATTCTTTTTATTTTGGTAGTGTAGTCCAAATAATTAATTTAGTATTTTTAAATACTATTATTTTCCTCTTGAACAACACTCAGAATGCAAGCAAACATAATTTACTGTCTAAACAGAGGCATCCTGGGATGGAACCTAACCGGGCATGTGTGATTATCTGGTTCAAACTTGAGTGGCCATTTCTTTCCTGGTAAGGTGTCGTGGATTGGAACAGGAATTAATTACAGCTTTCTCTGTCTCTTTTGGTTGGCACACATTGAAACATCACTATTATCAAGAGTAGTTTGGGGCTGTGTACTTTGATTGGTGTGTCATTGTAGTGAAAAAAAGGCTGTGCTCACATGCATACACACAAACTTTTTGTTGTTGTTGTTGTTGTCTAAAGTGCATAATGAATGTGAGAGGGACAGGACAGAGACAGTGCTTTTAATGTATATTATTTGTTATGTTGAATGCAGATAAAGGGATCTCTGCTTTCTCAGTGTCAAAGCAAATGCTACACAATATCTAAATAAGAGCAAGGCTACGAAAAGTTAGTCAATTAAAAAGTGCTCTGGGACGCCATTAATCCAGCACAGTGAGTTCTCACTGCAGACACACAAACAGAAAGAGAGAGAGAGAGAGAGAGAGAGAGAGATTATTTATTTTATGATAAATGCAACAGAGTGTTATGTGGTGGAAATTTTTTAACCCTGCAGATGAAGTGCATTCAAATTGGGTCACAAAATACACTTCAGCTTTGGCAGATGGTATAATGAGCTTCGGCCAAAACGACTATAAGCAGGGTAGCTCTTGAATTGCAGCTGCTTTCTACTTGTCTCTGCTCCAGGGCAGCCATTTTGTTGATGACTATAACTACTGATCAAGTAGGGAAATTACTTTACCCACCACATCTTACAGTAGCTGTGTGTTCAACAAAGTAAAATTAGACCACCTCTACATAATTAAAGTCAATTAAATTTCAGCTACAGCCTTTTCATTTTCTTTTAAGAGATTTACTGAAATTGCTCAACTAGTGCATAAGTGCAATTAAACACTTTTAAAAAGGACAATCCAGCATTTGCACTCAGAGCATCACAGAAGTCAGACTAAAAACCTGTTTCATTCACTCATATTATCATTCACCCCTGAGCCATGCCATCAACCTGCATGTTACTGGACACACAAAGAGAGCATGTGAAACTTTAGACAGAGAGTAATCTGAGCTCAGGACTAAACTGGGGATTCCAGATTTTTGAGACAGCTTTAAGTAACTTCTCTTTTTCTTTTGCTCTGCGTGTACTGAAGCTAACTTCCTTACAAGCTGAGATACGTGCTGTAATGTACATGGGACAAGCCAACAATTTTAATGGATGAAATAAAGGTTGGGTTAACTTGATTTGATTACCGGTATTGGTCATCCTTACAGAATAATCTGAAACGTATTTAAAAAACAAGGGCTGAACTTGGGGGTTTAGCAGTCATTTCCCCAGAAGTGATGTCAACATGTTGTGCAGGGTTGGCTTTTCAGCGAGTGACATTTTAGGAGATAAAAAATGTTCAAGAAGCAACCATGGCTTGCAATTTCTAGGAAATGAGTGTAATTGGTTACCTATTTGAACCAGAAAGGAAGAAGTCTTGTGGAAACAGTGAGATGTCACTTTCTAGTGACTCTGATGATGAAAATGGTGCCAGAGATGATACATTCTAAATGTATTATGCAGGAAACATTTTGCCAACTCGGTTTTCCTGTCGTCAGCTGGTTTAGAAACAGTGATTAAATAGCTAGTAACACTAATTCACCACAAGTAACCTTTAAGTATGAATTGAGTAAACTTTTAATTTGTTTAATACAGCTACAGATTGTTCCAGCAGCTACATTCAGTGTGTGGACTTTTACTTCAGTATGAAATGAAACAGTTCACAAAAGCACAAGGGAGTGGAGGAGTTAATAGGCATTAATCGATACAGATAGCAGAAGTGTGGCATTCCACTGTGTAGGAGTGTGTCGTACTGATAAGTTTCTGACCAAGCTGAGAGCTGAGACAAGATGGGAGTGCACTTCACTTGGTTCCTAATCCCTGGAGTTAATGTAGTGCATAGTGCAAAACTTTAATAGGAAGTCTAGAGCCTTTCAATTCAGCAGAATTCTGACTAGTGTGATAAGAGAGCTGATCTGGTCATGCTTCTGCAGCTTTTTGGCCACACACAAACACACTCACGTTTGTAGACATCTGACCATTACACACATATGTGCTTCATGAACATTCCATGACAGATTTAATCATAACACCCTATACTTTTATAGGGAAGATTAAACAGATTTAAGCCCCTATTACACCGAAATACGGCTATATGGGTCAGCCGTGGCCAACTGCTCTCCGGGTGTCCCAATGTGTGGCAGCCCACTGCTCCAAGTGTTTACAAGGGTGTGCTCACTTTGGATGGGTTAAATGCAGAGGCAATAATATCCCTTGCAGGACTAATACAGTATATCAAAAAAAACAAATAATTTATTTAAAAAAAAATTATAATAATAATATTAAAAAATAATGCATAAAGGGCCCTCAAATGCCGTGTTGGTTGTTTAAATGAAACCACAAAAAGCTTGACTTGCAATTTGACTTGCAATCTACAGCGACGTACAACATACTTGTAAATATGTATACTCTCAGCATACTGGTGCTGCTTTAAAGAAAAAAACAACAAAAAAAAACAACATCAACAATAGGGAAAGTTTACTGAATGTTGCTGGGCAGTTTTTTGTTTGTTTGTTTGTTTGTTTGTTTTTACAAAAATGTTGAGTAGTGTGCTCGTGTGATCAGTAGTGGCAAGTAATTCCAGGCAGAAAAGACAGCAGACCTTACACAACATTGACAGAGACATTTGAACTCACACTGGTCTATGAAAGAAGACAAAGTCAAAAATTATCACACCTATGTTCCTCCATGCTCCATGTTTTACAGATGGATGGATGGATGGATGGATGGATAGATGGATGTGATGTCCCATCGGAAGATTTAGGGTCAAGCGTGTCTTTTGATCTGTTCTCTCCTCTCGTTCCAGCTGACCTGATACCCCCTTGTGTGTGCTTTGATTGCAGGCTCCACCCTGATGATTCCACCTGTTCCCCATTTCCATCCGAGGATAAAAGGCCTTAAATTCTTCAGTTCTGTGCCAGATCATTCTGTGTATCACATGGAGCCAGCGTCATTCCGCATAACTCCAGCGATCTAGCCAGTCATTTAATATATGATTTTTCCAAGTCTGCCTGTCAGTTTCTCTAAGAAAGAAACCTATCTCAGCTACCTTGCCTTGTCTGTCCTGCTTTTGGGTGTGTATTTCTTGGTGCCATTGCAACGATGGATGGATGGATGGATGGATGGGTGGATGGATGGATGGATGGATGGATGGATAGATTGATTGATTGATTGATTGATTGATTGATTGATTGATTGATTGATTGATTGATTGATTCACACATTAAAAAACCACAACAGCAGATCCTGGCTCTGTTACTACCAGTTTCTCTGGAACAAAAGAATTACAATAGAATTTTCTGACCTTTTATATAGAGTGAAGAAGCTGAATGAAGGGCCAACTTTCCCGCCTTAAACAGGCTGTGTAAAATTGCTTAAATCTCACTATATTCAGTAGAATATTCACTTCATAGAACCTGGGAGCCTAGATAATGGTGGTGTAGTCCTGTAAAGGATGTAAGAAAGCAGAAATGTGCTACTATTAGGGAAAGAAAAAATGTCCATTTACTCAACACTTTAGATGACAAGCTTCATAATTTAAAACACACCTACAAATTCAACCTGACAACTGAGTTGGCTGTTTCTTTTTTGTTTTTGTTTTTTTACCCCGACAACAAATAATAAAAGAACATACTGTGTAAGAAAATATTCATTAATTTTTTTTCTAACACCTATATCTTCTAATATTTAAATGAGTGAACATACTGTGAATCTAAGATCACTTGATGTGGTGAACTGTTGCACACACACACACACACACACGCACACACACACACACACACACACACACACACACACACACACAAAAACATGAAAACATTTGGCAAACATGTTGCACCTTACAGTTGAATTATTTTCTCAAAGAACTTTCAAATGCAGTTCAGGAAAAAGTCATTCTCTATATTTATAATTAGGATGATTCAACATTTTCAGGCTGGCTTTATTTATATTTGTACTATAATGCTGGTATGATAAGGTGTGATAGTTAGCTTGTAGGGGTTCAAGATTCACTATTTCATCCATAATGCTTCATTCAGTATTAAAAATACAGTTGCACTGTTACAAATAAAACATTCAGAAAGAGCTTGAGATATGATCATAAATGAAACAACATATAGCATTTATTTTTGCTGTACTAACAAGACTACACATTGTTGGCCAGCTGGCTAGTTGGCCAGCTATTGATTTATGCATTTATTTATTTATCATTGCAAAAAAAATAAAAAATTCACACCAATCCAAATCAAACCACTTACTCATTTCTCAGACATAACAAAGTTAAAATCTATCACAACATGACACAACGATCACCAATTGGTTTAAAGGCAAACGACATTGCATTACACAGTTTCAGTCATTACAGTCATATTTATTAAGATAAATATCTGTTAAATAAATATTTATTTAAAATATTAATTAAACACCTTTCTAAATATTTCGATATATTTGTTAAATCATGGATTCCTCAGTGTAGTTTAGATATTGGGTCATTATCACTGCCTATAGTGTCATAGATTTACTCATCTACACTGAGCACTTTATCTTCGTCATGAATGCAGTGTACCAAAACCCTATCATGGGAAAACCAAGCACATGGTTAGACTAAACCCTAAGCATCACGCACTTTCACACCATACAAACCTATGAGCAGGTTAGCATATTTTCATATATCAGACCTTTCTTCTCATCAGTTATTTTCTTATGTTCATTAGAGGTCTTTGATGTCATGATGTGTTCACTTTAAATACAGTATTACTGTTTGAGGTATATCAAGGTGAGATTATTTGTTTAGTAAAAAGAATTTTATATAGACAGTTACAGGCCAGTAGATGTAACTGGAGGTAGGAGAATCCAGAATTCAGGACTGTGAATATTATTAGACTCTGTTTATTTATGCAGAAACTTTCAGTGCTTTTAAATGCTAATTAATACACCTGGCACTGAGCTGGAAAGGTTCAAGCCAAGCTAGAAAAGTACCTGAAACAGAATTAACTGACCCAAATACTATTTATGTTGTTCAGTGGTTATTGTACTCAAGGCCAACTAGAGCCTCCTCTCATATAAAAAGTATAGTTGCTGCTAAAAATTATTTCCAATGAAGTCTATAACATTATTTCTATTTGATTTTATTATAATAATAACAAAAAAAATGTCTAGCACTGCTACATTCGATGTATGATCAGCATAATTCTTCATTACATTCCTAGCATAAAATGTTTGTTATGAATTAATGTTCAGATTATTATGTGGCAGATTTTAAAGAGCATTACATTTTCTGTTTGCAAATTCTATTTGTGCTTAGCCAATGCTGTACAACAAGCTGCATATTATCTTCTAGACTGAATTTAATCTTTAATCATTACTGTCAGATTCATTATTTGGCACAAAGCAAGCATTCAAGCTTGTGTCAGTATGGATTTAATCCTTATATTTAATGCTACACATAAATAAGTGAGATACACAGATTTACTTTTTTACACTCTTGCTCATTCATATAACAGATGCTTTCATCCATAAGCATATGTAAGTGTGGCAGAATAGTCTATTAAGACTGAGCTTCAACCAACTGTCCAAACATACTAAAGACACTCGAAACACACACTAAACACACGCTAAACACACGCTAAACACCCACTTAACACACACTTAAGTCACATTACACACATGCTAAGCACACACTGTACACATGCTAAACACACTAAACACACACTACACATGCACAACACACGCTATATACACATATTAAACACGTGTAAAACAGATGATTGCAGTTTTATATCCACTGACGTGTGTAAGGTTACAAATTTCAACCCTCGACCGTTTTTAAACATGGATAAAGCTGATTGGTAGATGAACATGACTGTACACTAGAACATTCCTGCATATTTGTGACCCTGCAGTAAAGACAGAATGTCACATGACCTTCAGCATCACATGACACATCACATGTTAATTGAGAGCAGATCATCAGAAACACAGCTCATCTCTTCCACTTGTTTTTTGGATTATTATTCGGTTTTTATGCTGTGTTTATTTCATTTCCTCCATTCACAAAGATCAAGAACTAAGTGGAAGTCGAAGAGAAGCTCATGATTGGTCAGCTGCTGTAATACTCATTATGACATCATAAGTTTCAACATTTATTCCATCAGTGTGTTTCAATTGGGAAGTCCCCCACTTTAAAGTTTATTGAGTTTTATAAACACTGCTTTTGTCTACAGAGAACACACACACACACACACACACACACACACACACACTTTCTCCTAACCCCGAAAATGTAAATGCTGTAGCCCATGTTGAGAATTGCCTTGTTCATTTTTCCTGTCTATTTTGAACACTGAGCTCTGACTCACTGAGGGTCTGTTCCCAATTTTCATCCCTCCCTTGTTCGCTTCCTCCACCCAGAGAGAGAGAGAGAGAGAGAGAGAGAGAGAGAGAGAGAGATCCAAAAACAACACAACTTGAAAAGACATAAAAAGTGTCCCCATATTTCAGCGCGCACACACACACACACACACACACACACACACACACACACACACACCTCTGATCAGCACCATGGCAAACTATGATCCAAA
>JBCNYG010000006.1:14547994-14559903 GCA_039654305.1 Porochilus rendahli | reverse complement strand
ATATATAAAATACACATATATACATATACACATATACACATAACAAAAACACAGATTTTACCAAAGGTATTTGTTAAACATCTATCTACACATACATACATATATATATGAAATCCCCTGATGAGTGGGCAACCACGAAACAGGTCTGTAGGGAGAAAAATGTAGCTTTGTTTTGTTTTTTCCTTCTACCACATATATATATATATATATATATTAACATTTATTTAGAATCTTCTTAGAATATCCTGAAAAAATAACTAGCTAGAATTAGATTTACGAATTTCAGACAAAAATATATGGCTTCTATTTTGTTTGGGTCACCCTGTATTACACTAATCAATGCCAAAATAAGATTCACATTTACAAAATTAATAATCATAAAAAACAAACAAATAAACAAACCAAAAAAAAACAGTTAGTGTAAATAAAATCCTTAAATTTAAACATATGATATTCATGTGTATTAGTGTTTAATTTAGTATTATTAGGTCTGTAATCACTGTTATGTGCAGCTAGATACATCACATAATTTAATACAGCTAGAAAAAGTTAATCATTAAGTGTATTATCCAAAAATGCTTAAAAGTGACACTTTTGCATTAAATACCCACTTTTTTGGTAACTATATTTGTTCTTTTGTCCATTTTTATTCATGCACTTCCTTGTAGAGAGAAAATGAAAAGCTAGGTAGGAAAGCAACCGAAGTTGAGGTGTGATAGGTGCAATGATGAAGTGTAAAAAACAAATGAGAAGTACTTTGTCACAGGAGATGGTTACTGTATAACCATATGTATTGAAGAATAAGAATATATAATATGAAGAAGGTAGTAATGTTTTAGACATAGTCTTTATGACTACATTTAAATTTTCCATTTATTTTAATGTCACACATTTTCAAATGTGCAAACTTTTTATTGTCTTTTAACAGTGAAAGCACGACTTGTTGTTCAAATAAAATATTGAGCTGAATTAGATTTTTGTAAAATACCACGGTGAATTTTTTATCTGTTTTAAGATCATTGATGGGATTGGGAAAAGGAGTGTAAAACCCTCATTTTCTTACATTGTATATAAACTCCATTCCTGACTTATTAAGCATAGATCAAATATTTGTTTGAGGAAAAAGAATTGTGTGGGACACTTTCTATAACAGTCTTAGTCATTCATTAAATGAACTGTTTAAGGGTTATAATGGAATGTTGGGAACTTTGGGCTCTTTCTTGCCATTCTGAGTACTAACTCCTTTTGAACTAAGCAAAAGATTTACAGTTAAGTTGGGATGGGATTACCCATTGGATCTTGTGTCTAAAAATCCATCAAGTTTAATATGTCAGAAAATGCACAGGTGCCTGAAAAGGCATTTTTCACATTTGCAATTAGGAAATATTAAAATGATTTTAATGATTTTATTCCTTTGGTACACTACTCCTGAAGTTGTGACAGCAAGAACATTGAAAAAATAGCATAGTTATTTTTTTTGTTACGTTAGTGAAGTGTTGGAAGTGCTGAATTCATGACAGGAAGCATTTACTGTATGTGTAAAGTAAATCTTAAAAAGTAATAATTTTATTGAGATGACATAATCACGATTCCTGGTTCCAGTTTTTGACAAAGGAGGTGACCAGACGTAGTGAATAAAGCATTTGAGTGTTCTTTTACATATTTTAAATTTAAATTCAAATTCAAATTCAAATTTGTTTGTCACGTACAAAATCATACACAGTACAATATCCAGTGAAATGCTTGTTATGACTGTCCTAAAATTTGAAGAATAAAAACTATATAAAAAAATAGCAATAATAATGACAATAACTATATCTAATTGAAGGACAAATAGTTCAAGCTTCATTTTTGACTAGAACCACCAATAAGGTGCTGAAATGTTAAAATTCTTTAATTCTTCTTGTTGCTTTATCTTCCCAACAAGGTTTTTGTAATCAAATCCTTATATCCTTAGTTTTTATTTTTAACAGTTTTCTCTTAACAAATTAATACTAATTACTAGAAATTACCTAGATCTAGAGGCTAGATTAGATCTAGATTACCATGTAGAATAATTTACTGTGCATTATTATTATGGTCATGATTAGGGAGTGGATTTCCCAACTTTTATTTTTTGATCTACATAATCACTCTTTCTACTTTCCTACTATTTTATTTATTTACTTGACATATATATTATATGCAGGGCAAAATTAAAGCCGACGTGCAATGGGATGTCCACCTACTGAGTCCTCTGCGCCACTATGAGTATTTCCTACATGCAACCTGCCTCCCACCATCTTCCACATGTATTATATTATAAAAAATACATCTGATCACTTGTTTATTCTGGTGTCAGTCATTCTGGTGTGATTACTGCTTATGCATTTTATACCTGTTACACAATGCGCATTTTTGATCTGTAACACTGGCTTTAGAGAGCAAAGAACATTTCAGATCTGTTACACTAGCTTTAATGAGCAACATGCATTTTGGATGTCTTTGGATGGATAAATTTTGGGAATTTAGGAAAATAGTTTACTCAGTGAACTGCTGTATTTTCTATTTACTTTTTTTAGAAATCACCAATTTAACTTGGATTTTCCACATAATCTCAAATAATATGGGATTTTCTTGAGTTGAAATGCTGATCTAGTCTGCTACATGTGTCCAAAATTGATATTTAACACATCATGGAGGAAACCAATTTAAAAGCCCTGTATATATTATTATTAATAATACATAATTATTAATTTTGGGGGGATATTTGCAAATAAATCACATTATTTTTGGAAATATATTCATATTTTCCGTATTTTAATTTATTAATTTATTCATTCATCCTTTAGCGGCTTAATCCTAATTATGGTCGCAGGAAGGTTGGCACCCATTTCAGTTGACTCTGGGCAAGGGTGGGTACACCCTGGACAGCCTCCCGGGCCATCACAGTGTCAACACACAACCATTCAAACTCACACCTAGGAGCAATTTGGAATAGGCAATTAGTGCATGTTTTTGGACCGTGGAGGAAAACCACTGCGCCACTGTGTTTTCTGTATTTTGTTATCATTTATTGTCACTTGTAAAGTGTTTTCAGTGAATTTGGATTAAATCTTTGCCATCTCAATCATTAGTTTGAAACTTTATTTACCTATAGATAAGTGACCTTGACCTACTTTTTTCTTTTTATAACAAGGCTTTTGCTCATTTTTTAAAATGTTTTTGTGTAGGTCAGACACTAAGCTAAAAAAAGGTATTTAATATACCCGTACTGAATCTTTAAAAATCACCAAAACTGGCCTTAACATATAAACCCCTTGTTCCTCTGTGTGTTTTCCTCCATATGTGATGTGATCTTTTTTTTTCCAGGTTGATTATCTGAGACAGTTTTGGTATGGGCAGAACTAGTCAGTAGCTCAGTAATTTTTTTATTTTTATTTTTTTGTGGGGTTTACATACAGAATGCAGTGCATCTATATTACCAATTATTATAATGCACACAGTATATTGTCATTTTAAAAGACGTCTTGTATATACATGAATTAATGAATTAATGATAATAAAAGTGAAAAAATAGTGATAATGTTGTATTATCTTTCTAGCTTATATCCACATTATTCTTTATATATTATTTATAACCTAAATCCAAGGACATGTTTAATACCATCCTTGCCCAAAAGTAAAACCAAAAGTACAAACTGTGTGGTCATTCTTATCCTCAGTGGATTAAAAAAACTGCTTCCTGACTGGAAGCCTGCACCTAACATCTCTTAGGCCATAAATTTACCACTGCTTTTTGCTTCTCGTCTCTGGAAATTTATAACTGAAATAAACTTGAACTGTGGCCATGAAAATGCTCATATCCTTACCAGTAACATGGCTAACTGTTCTGCAGCATCTCAGGACCATAAATCATGGCCTGCCTGGACTTGTCTGACGTGAAACATTTTCAGAGCCATTTACCACCGATAATGCCCTCTGGTGCTCAGGTCTCAGGGGGTGGGGGGTTGGTGAAGGTGTTGGGTGAAAAGCCAATGAATCACTTGCTCTTTCCATCTCAAGCACAGTGGCTACATCAGAGCTTTGGCCAATAAAAGAAACTCCCTTAATCCCTACAGCATTTGTACTCAGTGGAGAGGGATTTTCTATACATTCTTAATAAACAATAAAGGCGTGATCCTACACAGCAAATCACAATATGCATCCAATGAATCCTAAGAATAATCGTAAAAACTTTAAAATATTGTACAGCTCTATATCTCATTCATGAGAAAGTGAAACTGGGTATTTTTTGGCAGTATTTTTGCTCCTAAAATAAGGTCTGTCCCATATTGAAGGCAGTTTTCTAAATTGAAGTTTATTAAGTTCACTTGCATATGTTTAACATAATTCTGGCTTGGGAAACTGAAAGGGAAAGTTCCCTCTGTTTATTCCCTTTAACCTTAAATGAGTACTTAGATGCCTTTTTATGGCTCACTCTGAGGGATTTAAATGAACAGAGCCTTTAACTATTCTCACCTATGGACAATTTAGTGTAGCCAGTTGACCTATTCTGCATGTCTTTGCACTGTGTGAGGAAAGCAGAGTACCCAGAGGAAACTCATACAAGCAAAGGGATGACAAGCACAGGATATAAACACAGCTACAACCACTACACCAGCAAGCCACCCTAAAGCTGCTTTGCGACAATGGCAATTGTTAAAATCACTATATAAATGAAATTTAATTTAATAGTAATACATATTGTGAATATAAATAGATATCAGCTCAGGTATTAAATTAGAAGCTAGAAGAAGTGTAGCAATTCTGCTGACTTGAGGCAGTGCAAGTATTAGTGCTGATGATCCCCATTTATTTAAAGGGCAAAATAGTTGTCTGTGTTGTCTCATGTAAACTGGCTTTCGATCTACAGTGTCTAACTTAAACAATCAGTTTTCCCTATGCTGATATCTGTACATTTTCTGTATCTGTATTTTACTTTTCCTCAGAAATCATTTTTGAATCATATAACTATAACGTAATAAGATGTATACATGTGACTGACACAGAAATCCTGAAAGCTCATAGGCTCTAGCCATTGTGTTCACTGTTTCCATTATATTTACAGAATTAATTAACTTCATCACACAATTTGTCATCATGTACTTACATATATTCACTTTTTTTTCTTTAGATAAAGATCACCATCTGGTGTGTTACTGAACTGTATGTGGCAAACCTTTAATTATTGTGAATGGCGTAGCATTCACACTATAGTTATTATAATCTTTATTCTTTAAACGCATTTTTCCATATTTTTTAGCATCTAACTTCTTCAGCATATTTTGTACTAAAAAAAAACATTTAACCATCAAAATATTCAGCTTATTTAGGACATTTCTGCTTGCATTCACCTTTTTTTATACTATTTATACTTTTTAAAATATTCAGCTTTTCCTGAATTTTTCTTTTCATTCAAATAAATGGACAGAATGTTCAAGTCCTTGAAAACTACAGCCTCTTTGAAGTTTAACTACTTCAGCATACTTTGTGCTAGAGACTTAATTTCTTGTTTTTTTCTATTACTTTACACAAGTCCCAATAAGTTCGGCTCTTAAGATTCCATTCAACTTTTTGAATATAGCACTTTAAATTTCATGCATTTTTGCCAGTTTTGAGTTTATAATGGGTGTGTATTGCGCTCGCCAGAGTGGGACGCATTGATTTACACTGAATCTACTCAAATGACACATGTATGTGCTCAGTAAAGTCTCCTGATGTTGGCAGTCAAATAATTTTATCGTTAGGACTTTTTGTTTTTTAAATAATATAAGGAGTTCAAGAGGTGTGCAGAGCAAAATCTGACTCTGTAAAGACCTGTGACTGCAGCTGAACACAAACAGGTGATCGTGATTAGCTAATGTCGTGATTTCTGTGATGTCTGTGCTATTTAGTTTTAGCCATTTTCAGCACTGCTTCGGCAATCTATTCAACTCATCAGCATTCACATGCATTTTATCTGGTATATCAGTACAGTTAAAAACCATCACTTATAGTTTTTGTCTGTTTGTTTGTTTGTTTGTTTTTTAATGGGTCACTTAACCTATCAGAACTTGTTATCCTGCAACTCATTCTTAAGGGTGTTGATTGATTTACAGGCCGTAATGGATAATGGCAGATTGTTCCAGAAGCAGATTGTGCCTGGGGAAAAAATTTTATCCTCTAAATGAATCTAAATAAAAAGTTATTCAGGATAAATCTGAGTTCTTGCAAATGGAACAAGCTGTGGATGATTCTATGGGCTGAGATAGGCTCTAACCTCCCAGTGTCCCTATTAGGATTAAGTGGTTCAGCAAAAGAATGAGTAAGTGAGTGAGTGAGTGAGTGGAAGTAGCATAAAACATTTAGCGTAAGACTCAAGCACCCAATATCCACATGCATAAATTCACTCATGCCCATTAATAGTGTCAATCTGATTGACAGTGAAGAGAAATGCCATTCCATCCACCCAGACAGCAAAAGTAAATGGATTCACAGAGTCTGCCTGCTGCGCAAAGCTATGGTACTGCCAGGTTCAAATAGATAATCCCCTGGTGATGAGGCAAATTACTTGCTACTTAGTAACTTTAGACATTTTAATAGATTCTACACAGCAAAAACTGACACATTTTAATTCTTCATTAACTTTATTGCAGTATACAATAATAATAGTACTATAATGTGCTATTTTCCTTACTGTACTACTGTTTGTGACTTAACTATTAGCAGGGGGGGCTGTGGAAAATATTTATTTAAGTGCAGTTTACTTACGAAAAACTAAAACCAAAAATGTTGTAGAATTGGTTTAAACTGAGTTGTGAAGCCGTAAAAATATATATATATTATTATTTCAATTACTTGTTGCAGAGACTCCTGCTTTACCAGCAAGTCATGATCATGATGGAAATAATTTGTCTGTTGCTTACTGTGGAACTCAGACAACTTTATGCAGAATTGTAGGTTACAAGAGGTCCCTCTGTCCACCACTTATATCTATATACACACTGCCTGGGCTGTCAGGGATTAGTAAATTCTGGAGCACAGAGATTGATTTTTTTTTTTTTTTCTTTTTCATTTTGACTGGCCAAGGTGACATCTTCAGCCAGGTACAATCAAACTACTTTTACTCTTGTCTTGTCATAAAATTACTACTTTTTTAGATAATGTGTTAGACCTCATTAAAAAGAACTCCTTTATTACTTATGTGTAGCTAATGGTGGCCCGCCTACTGTCCACAATGTGATGACTACACAGGTTTTTAAAAAATTCAGTTGCCAATCCTACTTAAAAACATTGTCCCATGCACTTGAATTTGTTAAAAATAAAATAGTCAACAGTACTAGGTGCTTGAGTTTCATTTCTGAGGCAGTACAAATTTTTTAATGTTCAAAACACATATAAGCAACCAAAAGATATATATTTTTGCAGAGATCTTTGCACATAGAAGTCATTTCCATAAACTGTTGTATGAACATGATTCAGGCCAATAGGTAAAACCAGATGGAACATGTCAAGGTGGACCATTACCATACATTTTACACAGGCTCTGACTCCAACACCAATCTATTACCTATCTGAGAGATTCTCAATTACAAAATGGGTCAAAAAAAGCACAGGTGTTCTTGATCAACCCTAAACAAACAAGGATCTCAATTTCATTACATCTCAATTTCATAAAAATGTTTCTGTCTCTCAAAGCAGAGGGATTAATAAATATGAACAAAGTGTCAACTGATTCTCATTTGGTGAGATGATCTAATAAGGATGCTGTTTGGCAGAGCAAACGTTCAAACCCAAGGAGGTGGAAAACATACAATGCTCTGTGGCATCGTCCCACAATAGTATTGATAATATTATTAGAAATTTGGAGGATATTCAGGATACAACAAACAGCACAAAAATCCTATAAATATTCTATAAATATTTCTGTAAATATTCATAATGAATTTTCATCAGTATCTATATGCATTCATTTTTATTTATATACTTCACTGGTAGCATAATTACAAGTGAATTCATATAACATAACTGATATATTCTCACTGAAACGGCCAGCATATTGCATGGGATCTTGTCTGTCCACATATCCAGCTTTCGAAGCGGTCCATCATAAGTAGCAGGTTAATTAACTGACAACGGAATTCACTTCAAAGATACAAACAACACTAATTTTATTATTTTGGTAGTCATTGTCAACCATCTGAATAGCGCACATGCACACAGACACTCACTAAGAAATGCATTAGCGACTCCGAAAGCATCCCTGAAATGCTTTTCAATATCTATTTTTGTGTAGAACTAAGCTTAATCTAAGCTTAGATTAAATTGGTTACATTTAATGTAAAAACCCTATTTTTAATTTTGAATGATATTTAATATGCTCAACGCCAATGAAACTATGCATTACTGTTATCTAAGCATTAACTACCATATTGTTACAGATTAATTACCATAATATTACAGATTAATAAAGAAAAATGCAAAAAAAAGTTACTTTTAGGAAGTATTCTGCACTTCTCTACACATGGTAGACAGTCTACACTCAACACTATTTACATTTTGTCATTGCTGAGTGCGCCATACAATCTCCCACATATTTAAATTACTGAACTCATATATAGTTTACCTCTGTAGGAACAGAACTACAACAGCCACATTCTTGTCAATGAGGCAATGGCACAGTAGTGCCTGAAATATATGTTGGTTGGGAACTTATCACATTTGGTATTTAATTTTTCAGCTTTTGAAACCCTTTTAGGGGTGCCCGCTTTACAATTCAAAAGTTTGAAAATAAGGACCACCCTAATAAAGCCATTTCTTACACATTTTTTGATCTTTTCAACAGTCTCTTGCTGGTTGCCTTCACTGCTTGGTGAGGGAGGCTATGTTTGCACCAGTGTCTGTTTGTCTTTTTGCAGGATTACAAGGATTACACAAAAGCTACTGAACTGATTTTCAGCAAACTTAGTGGAGGAATGGCAAGAATCTGTAACATTTTGGAGCACAGACCACGATTCAATTATACAAATTATTTTATTATAGGAATTATGTTATTATTAATATTTAAAGTTATAATAATCCATTTCTGTCTGGTAAAGGAACCTTTTTTTTAATTAGTTAATATTTGTTTACATTTATTTTTTGTTTCTTGTGACAGGAACTACCTGTGTTTGGTTAATCAAGTCAGGTTCTTGGTATTGGCATAAATAAAACAAAATCACTGCCAAATGAACAACGAACATGAGAGTAATTGTAACTCAAGGAATCAGTTATTTTGTGTCTCGGAGAGACAAATGTTGACAGACTCAATCAGTTTATAGTCCTACAGGACAGGAATGACACACATGGCCGGCTTCCAGTCAGTTCTGTGATTGTGATAAGTATGTTAAATTAATCATCCAGTGCACCATAATGAGACAGTAGATGCCATGCTGCACATTCAACATGCAAAGATTTAATTATATGTGTGATTATTTATTTTACCCAAACTATTGGTTTGATGTAACATCAAATACCACTTATCTGCCAGCTGATCAGACCAGGGCTAATCCCAGCTAATGTCAGGTAATGTTGAAGGCAGTACGACTTCCAAATGGCAAATCCCATTAGCCCTTGTATGTCACATGTCTCAAGTCATTAGCACATGTTTTACATTGTTCTTGGTTAAGTGTCAGTTTGTTTTCCTTTAGTCCAGCAACTGGTCCTGTTTTGTTCATGTTACAGTGTTATTTTGCTACTCTTGTTATTGGTCAAAGTGTGTTCGTTTTGTGTTTTCATATATTTTTTAATCCTTGCAATTGCATTCAGCCTCTTCTCGTTTTCAAGAAGATTGCTAGACCGAGTCCAAGAAGCTCACTGGGAAAAAGATCACCTGACATGTAGGGAGAGTTATGTTACGGCCCTGAAGAATTGGCTCATGCACTACCTCCTGGGATATTCAGGAAAAAAAGCCTTTGACCAGGTGGATACTGCAGCCCACCCTCCCTGCCCTTCTGAGTAGGGCCATGCAATGGATGCTGCTCTGCTTTCAGGCCCAGTTAATGATTTAGTTTTGCCTCCCTGCTCAGCACTGTACATCACTCCGTCTCCAAACTCCACCTTGGATCTGACTTAATGTGATTCTTTGCTATGCCTCAGACATTGGTCCTCCCCCTGCTTTGCTGGGTGTGTCAGCCCCTTCTTGCTGTGCAGTTATTGTCACATCCCTTAGACTTTTCAGGGAATACGCCTCCCCCTTGGGATGCAGGTATGATGTCTCTCCCCCATAATCTGCCCCGGGCTTCGCTCCCCATGTTGCCCTGCAGTGGCCATCACTTCCAGTTTGTGCTCTGCCTTGGAGGTCATGGCACCCTTGGGGCACATAGACAAGAGTATGTCCTTTGCTGCAGTTGCTTCATGGGGCACATATGCACACTATTTTCATAGCCAAATTAGGTACATCAAGAGCTGTTCAGTAGAAAGGGGCTATGTCACAAAATGCTGAAGGCAGCACTAAGACCTTCTGACTGCAAATCCTATCAGCCCATGCATGTCACATGTCTGAAATGATGAGCACCTGTTTCACATTGTCCCTGATTAAATAAGTTGTTACTTTAGTTTATTTTCGTCCAGCAACCCTTCCTGTTCAGTGGTGTTTTGCCAATGCAACAGTCTTATTTAACTAGTTTTGTTATTGCTCATAATATTAATGTTATTTTGTGTTTCCACCAATTTTTTTTTTTAATTGCTGCATTGTCCTTCTACTCTTCTTGTATTTCATGACGGCTAACTTCAGGTGAGAAGATGGATATACCTTAAACAGGTCACCAGTCTATAACAAGGCTTCATTTTTTATTAAATTAAAATAAACCATACAGGTTGTGGAACAGTCGTGCGATTTAATAAATAGAGTTAATTAAACAAATATTAATTTTATGAATATTGAGCCAAGTTTGCGCTTTATCCCCATGCTTGTAATTCAACATTTATTATTCATACCACAAAGCTGCAATTAACATAACAGATGGTGATGCATGTGGGTGGAAGAAACAAATGTTCATTGATTAAAGAGAAAGTTGATTAAAAGCCATTAAAAATGAATCTGATCAGAAGAAATGTAATTTGATAATCAATAAGACCGCATGGTAATGATTGTCACTATTAATTATCACAGATATTTGACTCAATACTGACACCATAATTATACATTTTTAACCAAACAAAACAAAAGCTCCAACTGTACTTCCTGAACATGTCCAATCACCAGAATCACATTGTGCTTCATAATATCAGCTTTTTTTGGTATAATTTACATCCATTCCAGTGTATGTTCACTCACCTAATTACATCCAAAAGACGTCAACATGACTCAGAGGCCCATAAAAAACAGGAGTATAATTTTGCATGCGAATGCTTGGGGAATGAATAAAAGTGAAAATAACTCAGAGATGCCCCATATAGGCGTAAATGCATCATTACTCCAAAGAGGTTAGGGAATAATAGTAAAGAAGGCAACCCTTGCCAGGGATATGAGTCATGCTTTAAATTCCATTAGAGCAGAGTTCTTGTACATGTCATAGTGTATGGTGCATCCTGGTGTGCGATTAGTCCTTTTTGATGCAGCGCAACTGTGGATCACCTCTGAGTGTTACCTCAGCTACCCAAGTATTTTATAATTGGTGGAAGAGCTGGGTGATAGACAGAAGCCAGCCTACTTTGGCTAGCTCTGAAACTCAGATTAGAACTTAATTTATCACTAATCAAACCTGCATGGCCTGATGAGCTGTTAGCTATAATAAAAGAAATGCAAGAGCAAATAAGTGTGCCTGAAAGATTAATCAGTTTCCACTTAGAAATAATAATAATAATAATAATAATAATAATAATAATAATAATAATAATAATAATAATAATAAGAAGAAGAAGAAGAA
>JBCNYG010000006.1:14532862-14545441 GCA_039654305.1 Porochilus rendahli | reverse complement strand
AAACACACACACACACACACACACACACACACACACACACACACACACACACACACCACATGCATAATAAAGCTATGATCATTTAACCTATGCAACTGAAAGTCGAGTGTGGCAAAAGAATCCATGCACACAAAATAACAAGATACCTGAAGTGTTTTTTATTCTCCTAAAATCAGAGCAGGATGTGAGCGGTGCGCATTTTAAACTCACGCTCCCTCCATGCATTGATGCTCTAGGTTTTCTGTCCCCCGCTGTATCTCTCGTGCACGCTCGCTCCGCACAGATACCGCGTCCTCGCTCTCTTCCACCGTGCACTGTTTTCTTTCAGCAGAGTCCTGAAGCAGACAGAAAATCCCCCATGCAAATTCAAGTTATATTCCTCAAACGCGAATATAAGGTCCCTTGGAGGAAACACAGGTTGGATGTTCTGTCGTCCGAGTGCGCGCGCCTCTCCGTGTGGCGGGCGGCAGCTCTGCTCTCTTTCCGCTTTCTCTCTCTCTCTCTCTCTCTCTCTCTCTCACTCTCCCTCTCTCTCTCACTCTCTCCATTCGCGAACTCGTTCGCTGGACCCCGGACGCGTTTCCATAAGTAGTAGCCTACTGTGGATCTCGCACCGTTTGCTATTCCAGCACACATGATTAAAGTTACCACGAGGATAATATGTGCTGGATCAGTTCCCAGGCTCTGCTGTTTTTAAACCGCGCTCACCTGACTTAACTTATTAGATCATTGAGACACCAGTAGGTTGACAAGCATCAATGTAGTTCATTACTCACTTGCCGAAACACATGTCTATTCATTCGTCTTTTATTAAACACTAGTAAATATCAGAGTCAGTTAGGGATCACGAGAGGAAGCGAGAGGATTCACTCTGAATAGGATGTCAATCCAGCGCAAAGCACCATGTACGCACTCATTCACACCTAGGGGGAGTTTGGGACAGACGAATTTGCTTGTTGCATTTAAAGAAGCGAGAGGAAGGAGCCAGCGGACCTGCAGGAAACTCATACAGACGCAGGGAGAACATTCAAAATAAAAAATTACACACAGTAACCCGAGCCCACGGACCTGGAGCTGGAAGCCATGCTACCTGCTGCACGACAAGGGTTTTACTGTTTCCACATTTTTAGGTAATGGGGCAGAAGTGATGACGAGTATAAAAAAAGAAACGTTAAAACTCCTTCGGCTGATCTAACTTTCTAATGACAGTTTGATGAGTGATTTATTTTTTTAGGCTACATTATGCATTGCAGTGAGCAGCTTTGCCTTGTCACAGCTCAAGTGTCACTAGATCGATGTAATGCCTGGGTCCCCTTCGTGCACCGGTTTCCTCCCACAATCTCGTCTGCAAAAGACATTGCACCAAGTAAATGGATTGGCAATGCCAAATTATCTCTAGGTATGAATGAGTGTGTGAATGTATGAGTGCATGGTACGTTGTGATGGACTGGGAGAGTGTATTCTCAGTTTGAGTTGATTGATGTGAGGGCGTGTTTCTGGATGGGGTCCAAAACCACTATTTATTAGTAGAGTTACACTATTAGGGTGATCAGAGCTTAGTAGCTAAAAATAGAAATCACATGACTGAATCTTGTTCACAGGAAATATGACTGTGGGTGAAATAAATGAAATGTGAAGACATTTATTGAATGAAAAAAATATTGGAGATGATCTGTATAGTTTTGCAACGGAGTTAATGCACTGATGGATGGGTTTTTCGCGGATTGTGAGATCAAAGGAAATCGTCAAAGAAGAATGATTGAACAGATGGGATGTTGCATTCTGGAACATGCAGTCATCATGCCACTTACCCATCTACTTGCGTACGCAACGAGCGGAATAGTAACACTAATTGTGTTTTCCCGTCTGGATGCTAAAACCAATGTTTGGTTGGGTTGGTAGCCCTCCCAGAATTTCATGGGCGTCTCTATTTTTGTGGTAGCGATAATAGGACAGCTTTGCGAGCCACTTTGGTTAGGCTCGGTAGCTTCCATGCAGGAATAAACAGGCCTGGAGAAAAAAAGAAAACCGCATACAAATGGACTATATAGACTTGAATAAATTGCCTCTCACAGCACTCCAGTTCTCTATGAGAACATCTAGTCTAAAAATAATTGGATATCGGACTGGGCTGCTGAGGCTGAAGTCACCGGATATGCTCATGCTGCCATATTGCTAGATCCAAAACATTCCCTGCTGTGGTCCTATAAGTCTGAGTCCAATCGAAGCATCTCCCATTTACCTTTACATTAAATTGCTTTATAGTCTACTATTAGTATTACTGTACCCCTCGCACCCCTAACCCAGACCCCACCCACCCCACTCATCCCTAGTGTGTGTGGATTTAATGTTTTTTCTGTTTCTTTCTTAACCAAGAAGCTTATTATAATAAAAAGGGGTTTTATACAGTGTATGTAATCTTTTTTATGTTTGGGTTTATTTTTCTTTAAATATGTAGACAAGATACAAAGCAGTCACTGCATGCAGCTGCAACTTTTTTGACTTTGTCTGTTCAAATCTCATTTACTCCTCATCTCATTTAATCCACATGTTTTTGCTTATTTGACATGGAAGACACATACCATCAGTTTTTCTTGTTAAGCATGATTTGTATGATCTGTTATTTAAGCAAAATTTGAATCATAGACTTCACACAAAATGGTTAGCCAGCACCAACAACTACTCTTTCCTCATTGTTATTTTTCATCGACATCAGTTTATGTTGACATTTAACCCAAATGGTGCTACAGTGCCACCAAATTAAAACTACTGCTTCACCATTGCAGTGGATTGTTTATAGCCATGGTTTTGTTTATCCCTTCTGGGCTACTGTAGAAACGTGGTGGTCTCTATGAGAGGGGAACCATTCCCCTTGTAGATATAACCAGCCTATTCTAAGGTTATGAAAACTCAATCTATTTTTTAGCAATTAATTAAGACATATTAATTGATGATGATGATTATTTTTAATTTCTCTAAACAGATCCTAAAAATACTACATGTTGCACTTTTAAAACTCACAATAAACAAGAAACGCTCCTGTGGCACTACTAGCATGGACTGAAATTGCAAGGCAAGATGTCTTTTCCTTCTGTCTTTGAAAATTGACTCATTTAGAACGGATTTATTCTACATATTTGTATAAATATCATCAAAATCAACAAGGCAAGAGGTAAACGTAAAAAAAAAACTAACAAAAAAACCCCCAACTAAACTACTATTTACATCCTTTAGACACAATATCATCTTCATATCGCTCTGCACTAAAAGGTCTTGAGTCAACATGGAGTCCTCTCTTTGACAAGGATTGCATGGCAGGTGATTTAGTCCTTCAGATTAGTGAATTTCGCTTTAAGGATGGGAAAAAAGATCCTAAATGTTTCAAGACGTGTTGATGAAAAGAGGGTACCTTGCTATTCTTGTTACATTCTATTGTGGGAATTTGTCAAATTCTCTACAAACTCTACGAGACACGTTTGAACCTTTTCACCTGTAGTACTGTTACCTGTGGGGGGGTTAAAGCACAGCATAAAAAAACTTTTAAAAAATCCCATAGCAGTTCTAGAAGTACAAGCTGTAGAGCTGTTAGGTCTCTACAAATGAGAGGACATTGCCAACATTAAACATATTCAAGTTGTAAGGAATGTTGTTTCGAATTTAAAACTTTTTTGTGCTATTGCACTTTCTGTTCTTACCTGTGAGAGAGACTTCTTTGGATAGCCACTCAGTGCATTTGATAAAACTATAACCAATTTGAGATTTTTTATAGACTGTAAGGAACAGTTCAGTAGTATTGTTAAAGCAGGTCTTAATACCTTAGTCAGTGTTCTAGAATGCCAATATAACAGTACTTCGGGTTGTAATCTTTAGTTTTTCTGCAGCAGGAAAGTACCACAGCCACCTCCACAACATTGATGCAGAAGAAATAATGGGAATGTTGTGTGCTTAAATGCAAAGATCAAAGAACGCTAGAATAGATTTTCTCAGAGCAAAGATGTGGGCAAAACTATGCTGTGCCTTACGTGGGAAGTATATAATAAACAAAAACTCAAACAGTAGTGGACTGGGCTGTGGGTAAAGAAAACAATCTCATTACAGAACCCAGGAAAGCTTTTGGACTTTCAGCAGTTGGTCTGCTGGACAGAGGAATGGTAGAATGGTGAGAATTTTGGTCCCAGGCTACCTGCCAGCATGTATTCCCTTGTGACTACCCTTTTAGTTGTGCCATTATAGCTAGACCTGCTGGAGCCTCCACTTAAGCTCTAATCACAAAATAATTTTAAACCACAGCAATAAAGCTCATAATAATCAGATCTCTCCCTCTCTTTCTCTCTCTCTCTGTCTGTTGAGCTGTATGTACATTGTTGCAAAATGATGTTATACCAGTGCCAAACCCTGCTACTGCATTTCGGCACTCCTGCTATTGTGACTGTGCGGAAACTGCTGAAAATCTCCAGGCCAGCAACAAAGACCATCAGAGTGTGGCCTGAAGGCACCACTGACCTGCTGCAGGACTGTTTTGAGAATACAGACTGGGACATGTTCAGGGAAGCAGCCACCTGCAACCAGTTCACCAGCATAGAGGAATACACTAACTCTGTGATCGGCTACATTACAAAGTGCATTGAGGATGTCACCATTGCCAAAACTGTAACCACACATGCCAATCAGAAGCTATGGCTAACAGCTGACCATGCCTGGCTGAGAGACAGAGAAGCTGCTTTCAGGTCAGGAGATGAAGGAGCCTTCAGATCTGCCAGAGTACAGCTTTCCATGGCCAACCTCATAGCAAAGTGTCAGTATGCCCAACGGATCCATGGATCCACAGATCAGAGGGATCCAACACCAAGGATCCAAGGTGCTTGTGGCATGGCCTTGACGGATTACAAAATCCCTCCACTGATTGACAACAGTGATGGCCATTTCCCACACAGACTGAATGACTTCCTTGCATGGTTTGAAGTCTAGTTCTGGTGATACAATGGCACTTTTGTGGTTTCCAAATTCCATGATTTAGTCCTCCTTCTGTACACTCCACTGGTTTCGATTAATACTTTTATGTTAGGGTTTGACAGGGGGAGAAGAATCCACATGCATACAGAAGTGGTGGAGAGCACAAAATTTAATAGATGGGCAAACAATCCAAAACAGCAGGCAAACTAGTGGCAATCAAAAAAAGGCAATGATCAGAAAGATACAAAACATCAAAACAGAGTATGATGCAGAGATATCCAAAAATCACAGAGAGCAGGGAAACCTATGGTCAAAAAACAGACAATGGTGAGAGAAATCCATGAAATAAATAAGGCTCAACAGTATCAGGCAGAGGTATCAAAAAATCAGCAAGACTAGCAAGAAAGGTCAAGGAACAGGCAAGGTCAAAAACTACAAATGTTGAAAAGGCACAGGAGAAAACTGATCTGGCAATACTTGTGGGGAAATTCTATGCCTAAATAGACAAACTAGAAAGACAGGTAATGAGACAGGTGAGCACAATAATGGGGATGTGGAAAGCCAAAGAGAAAATCAAAAAAAAGTAAATGACACCAGAAAACAAAAAGTAACTAATTAAAGTAGTAACAGTAAGAGTACTCTTCAAAGTCTGAAGACAAACAAAGACCTGGGCAGACAGTACACTAACCTCCTCCTCTTGAGCCAGAAACAAGGGAAGCTGATATCCAAGACAGCACTCAAAGGGAGACAGGCCTATGGAGGCAGGGTTGTCTCCAGGTGCTGATTAGCCCTCTCAGTCTGGCCATTGCTTTGTGGGGGGAAACCTGAGAATAAACTGACAGCAATGATTGTACAGAAGGCTCTCCAAAAGTGTGAAGTGAAATGTGGATCTCTATCAGAAACCACATCCTTAGGTAAACCACGATACTTGAATACATCATCAGGTGTGTCAGAATCGGAGCTGATGTAAACAGTCTCTTCAGTTCGTGAAAGGCCTCTCTGTACCAGGAAACCAGACAAAACAAATTAAAATTGAGGTAAGGGTCGTCAGAGGGGCAGCCAGCGTACTACAATTTCTAATGAAATGTCAGTAGAAATTGGCAAACCCTGAAAAAGGTTGTAGCTCATAGTGGGTTGTAGGCTGAGGCCAGTCAATAGCTGCTTTCACCTTCTGTTGGTCCATCTTTATGGCACAAGTGGAGATGACATACCCCACAGAGGAGACAGAGCTGTGCTGAAACTCACACTTCTCAGCCTTGATGAAAAGTTGGTTCTCTAATAGATATTAAAGGACCTGGCCAACATGGTGTTCAGTGAGAGGATGGGAGAGGATTAAAATGTAATCCAAATAGACAAAAACAAATTTATTTATCATATCCCTCAAAACATCAGTGAATAGGGATTAAAAGACACAGGGGGTGTTAGTGAACCCAAATGGCATTACATGGTACTCGTAGTTTCCCATAGGTGTGTTAAATGCCAGCTTACATTCATCCCCCTATTGGATCTGAATTTGGTGATAGGCATTATGGAGATCCAAATTAGTAAATACAGATGATCCATGGAGTAGCCAAAATACAGATGACATGAGATGAAGGGGATACCAATCACTGTCAGTGATGATATTGAGGCTCCAGTAGCCAATACAAGTGTGCCACCCTTCTTGGCAACAAAAAAGAATCCAGCACCTGCAGGAGACGATGAGGGTCGAATTATGGCAGCAGTCAAAGACTCCTGAATGTATTTGTCCATGGCTTCAGTTTTGGGTTGGGAAAGAGAATACATTCGGCTCCTAGGTGAGATCAATGCCACAGTCATAAGGCCAATGAGTGGGCAGAGTGACAGCCAGGGACTTACTAAAAACTATTTGAGGTCCATGTATTTAGTGGGGATGGAAAATAGGTCAAAATATTTCCTTGGGGGTCTATTAAGTGTGAAGCTGGTACATGAGGTTGGTGGAGACAGGAGGACAAACAGGCTGGACTCCAGCCCAAAATCTTGTTCTTGACTCAGTCAGTATGAGGGTTGTGTTTCTTTAATCAGGGTTTACCAAGACCAAGAATGATTGGAGTATTTGGTAACTCAATGATGTGGAAACTTATTTGTTTAGGATGGTTGCCTGAAACAAGAACTGGAGGGATAACATGGGTTATGTACAGGAAGGATTACATGGGTTTTGTTTGTAAGCTTTCTGCCAACTAAAGAGTTGGCAACAAGAGGTGGGGTCAAAGGATGAAGAGGCAGTTTCCATAGAGTGGCAAATGAAGTATTAATAATATTCTCATTTGCCCCAGAGTTGGTGAGCGCTGTGAGCTGATGCTGCTTACCTTTCCAGTCTATGGTACTGGAACTAAATTGAGGAGGATTTAGAAAAAGTGGAACTCAACAGTGCTACCTGTCTTACTGATGGTACCTGTCTACCTGTCTTACTCCTGGACTTACAGCGCTGTTAAAGTTGGCCGCCGTCGTGACTGCTCCTACCCCCCCCCCTTTTTTTTTGGTTTTTAGGTTAATTTTTAAATTCATTTATCTGGAAAAAAAGCATCAACATGGAGTGCATTCGTTACAATAGGGATACTCTTATTTCTTTTGATGTACAATGTACGTACAATTTAATCTGACCACGCTGCCATCTTCCTCATGCCTAAATATAAACAAAGGCTCATGCAAGTTCTGGATCGGAGGGAGGTACCACACTGGAGGGACTAATCGGTGGCCGCTCTGCAGGATGCTCTGGATGACGCAGACTGGGACATGTTCCGGCGCAGCTGTGTTTACGGAAGCAGTTGTGGGATTCGTAGGAAAACTGGTGGACAACACGGTTCAGAAGACCACCATCAGAGCGTTTCCGAATCAGAAGCCGTGGGTGGATAAATCTGTCCACAATGCTATGAGATCCCATTCTGCTGCGTATAACACCGGGCTCTCCAGTGGAAACATGGACAAGTACAAGACCGCATCCTACAGTGTGGCAGAGTGGTGAAGGAGGCGAAACAGCGCTATGCAAAATTCCAACAGAGTGGGAGTATGTGGCAGGAACTAAGAACTATGATGGACTACAAAGCATCATCTTCCAGATCGGTGTATGCAGACACTTCTCTGGCAGATGAGCTAAACACCTTTTATGCTCGCTTCAAGGCTGCAGCTCACAGCACTAACAGCATTAGCATTGCTAACATCAATATGGGCAGCACATTTCTGGAGCATACCAAGAGAGGTTAACTCATTCATTCATCTCAGAGCACGATGTGAGAAAGGCATTCAGGAGAGTGAACACAAGAAAAGCAGCAGGACCAGATGGCATGGGTCGGGTCTTAAAGACCTGTGCTGACCAGCTTGCTCCAGTGTTCACTGAGATCTTCAACCTCTCCTTGGATCAGTCTATAATCCCGGCGTACTTCAAATGGACTGCATCATCATTCCAGTCCCCAAGAAACATCATGTTATCACCCTGGTGAAGAAGGCCCAGCAGCGTCTCTTTCATCTCAGACGCCTGAAAGATTTTAAACCGCCCTCAAGGGTGCTAAGGACTTTCTACACCTGCACCATTGAGAGCATCCTGACCATTACTGCCCGGTTTGGAAACAACATCAAACAGGACAGGCAAGCTCTCCAGAGGGTGGTTTGATCAGCAGAGCGTACCATCGGTATTGACCTGACCTGGACACTATATACAGCAAGCGGTGCTGGACCAGGAAGATAATGGACCTCAGCCATCCCAACAATGGACTCTTCTCTCTGTTGCAGTCAGGGAAACGATTCCGTTCCTTGAAAGCAAACAATCAGCGAATGAGGAAGAGCTTCTTCCCGCAGGCTGTTCGGGTCTTGAACCAGAACACTGGTACCTGGACTTTGTAGATTCTACATCATACATAAACATTTCATTCCACCTAGCTTATATTACACCTAGCTTACATTTACAAACACTTGACATTTTACATACAGTGTTACTATAAAATTGCCACTGTTTTTATATTTATATTTATATTTGCATTTATATTTTATCTTATTGCATTTATTCTGCATTCATTCTGCATTTTTGGTTCTTTTTATATATACTTCTGTAAGCTATATATTATTTTTATTTATTTATTTATTTATTTACTTTTTCTATATATTTACATTTTAATATTTATATAGACTTTGACTATGAAGTCCCTTAAATATTTATAGTTATTGGACATAAGCCTTTGCTAAGTCCACAAAGCACACCTGGATAGATTGGGCAAACTCCCATGCCCCCGCTCCAGGATCTTGTATAGAGCTGGTCGAGAGTGCTGTGGCCAGGACGGAAACCACATTGTTCCTCCAGAATCCGAGGTTCAACTATCGGTCAGACCCTCCTCTTCAGTACTCCTTCATAGACTTTCTCTGGTAGGCTGAGCCATGATAGTTGGAACACACACTCAAGGTAGACTGAGGAGTGTGATTCTCTGGTTCCCCTTTTTTATAAAGGGCAACTACACCCCAGTTTGCCAATCCCAAGATACAGCCTCTGATGTTGTAAAGACGTGTCAACCAAGACAGTCCTACAACATCCAGAGCCCTGAGATATTCAGGGCGGATCTCATCCACCACTGGAGCCTGGCCACCTAGAAGCTTTTTGACTACCTCGGGGACCTCAGCCCCAGCAATGGGCAATCTCTTCCACAGAGGGCATGTTGGTGGTATTGAGGAGGTCCTTAAAGTATTCCTTTCACCTTCTGACAACATCCCTAGTTGATGTGAGCAGCTTCCCACTTCCACTGTAAACAATATTTGCGGAGAACTGGGCTTTTTGTCTCCCAAGTATGATTCCATGTTGCTCCAGTACTGTCCTTCACTGGTTATTTTCTCCTGGATTCATGCTGGCCAGATCGTACTGTTAGTGATTGACAAGGGGGGAAGGATCCACATGCAGATAGAAGTGTTTACATTTACAGCATTTGGCAGACACCCTTATCCAGAGTTTTTTATAATTTTTTTATACTACCGAGCAGTTGCGGGTTAAGGGCCATGCTCAAGAGTCCATCAGTGGTGATAGTGGGGATTGAACCGCTGTCCTTTGGATCAGTGACCCATCGCCTTTAAAAAATTGAATAGATGGGCAAACAATCCAAAACAGCAGGGAAACTCATGGTCAAAAAACAGGCACTGGTCAGTTAAAAATCCACGAAATTGGTAAAAAACTGCTGGGCAACAGAATACCAAATGATGCAAAGGCAAAAGGGGAAAAGTCTGGCACAAACTGGCAATGCTTCTGTGGAAATGCTGGGCTTAAATAGACAGACTAGGAGGCAGGTAACAAGACACAGGTGAGCACAATAATGGGGAAAGCCAAAGTGGACAATGAAAACAAAAGTAGATGACCCCAGAAAACAACAAATATCTAACTGGAGTACTAAGACTATTATGCTTTTACCTTTTAGTTATTATCAGACAATATAATTAAAATGACTAATAATATCAGAAACAATTCATTATCTGTTCTAATTAGGGAAGAGCAGATTGCTTAATTGGACTACCAACATTACATAATACAATGTATGACTACTGTAAGTCATACATTGTCTTGACCTAATCTTCACCTAATGTGGTAATAATTGTGGTAATAACTGCAGTGGTGCTGAGGCAGCCTTTTCAAATAGATAAGGGAGAGAAAGTTTTAGGCCCAGGGAAATCATTATGATTAGTTTCTTTTTAAGACACCAATTAACAAAATGTAACTCAGCTCTCTTATTACTGATCTAAAATTAACATCCAACAATCAACTAAAACTGAACTGCACAACAAAAAGTACACATGAAAAAGAATGCTGTTTTGTAAGAATATGTTGTTTCATCTTATGCATAAAGGACAAATATAGACAAACAAAACTCATTACCATTTTAAAGACAGAAAAAACATTTTATGTGGGAATTAGGGGCATACTGAATGACTACATATTTATGGTATCCAGCCAGATATGGTGATCTGGTAACATCAGAGGCCATACCATCCATCCAAATGCATGCTTTTATTTTAAAAAAAAATTCAAGCAGACAGATCCAGAATATAAATTGGAGCAAAGTAGAAAAACAAACAGCTATTCATAAATAATTTTCTTATAAACACAACCCAGTTTGAATGTAGCAATAGAACTTAACAACTGGTTTACCAATGACAAATCTTGTTAGTGGACAAATTTAAGTTTAGCCTTTATGGTTTTCATGTGCTCAAAAAGAAAAGTATGTCTTAGTCTTAGATTAACAATGTCTTAGATTAACAATCAAGCCAATATGTTGTAAACAATGTCTAGTGGCCCTGGATGTAGGCATTTTGGATCAGGATGCATGATGTCATTTTCACATTACTGAGATGATGTAATACACAGTATTATATCTAAGCAGAGATGCCAATAAAATGTATGTTTTGGAGACTGTATATGATAACAACACACAATATATCATAAAAAAGGCTTTGATGTTAATGGAAATTAACTTATATTGATTATTTCTTCCTTACTAATTACACACTGTAATTTATTGTCTTATATGTTCCCATTGTTAGGCTGGGCAGGGATACAGACATGACATCACTGATCTAAAGTAATAATGACAGAATGGGTTTTCCCCACTCACTATGGATAATTAGTTATGAGTATGTGATTGGCTTGGAAAACTGGACAGATGGGACACAATATGAGTTTTTATAAAGACCCTAAATTTACATCTTCCAGGACGATTACCCACCTCCCTTTCCATGACCCCTAATGTTAAGCGAGAATGCTTTAGATGTTTTGTACCTGTGTATCAGGAAAGACTGGGTTAACCATTCAATTTAATCAAAACACACACATACACATACACACACGCACAGGCACGCACATACACACACAGAAAATCACTTCAGGAGTTTCATTACAGGCTCAGACTTTGAGTCATCAAAGACCTCTTTATATTTCAGTAAGGGGATCAGACAACCCCCTTTCATGTCTTAATTAAAAGTCCTGCTGAGAAATAAAGGGGTGAGTAAAGGGTTGCAGTATACATTGTATATCTCATTTACGTAGATATTTTTAATATATAGATATATTGAATATATAAAACCCATATTTTATTTACAGTAGAACATAAAAAAACATTGCTCTAATCCCAAGTCCAGGTAAGTGGGGAGGGCTGTGTGAGCAAGGGCATCTGATGTAAAACCTGTGCCAAATCAACCCTATTCAAAACATAATGTTTATGTCACCGGTATTCCAGCTCAGGTAGGACTGTTAGGGACAAAGTGAAAGAGGCCAAACTGAGGTGATTTAGGCATGGACAAAGGAGGGGTAAATATGGTTCAAAAAGTTGGGATGGGAGCAACAAAAGGCTGAAAAAGTACGTGGTACTACAAAGAAACAGCTAGAGAACTTTTTGCAACTCAATTCGTTGACCCTGGGTTTACACTGGGGCACAATGTCCACAGTTTCCATGATTTGAGAGAATTATGATTAGCGTGGGGGGTTGTGGAATTAAATCGTGATGATCTCAAGGGAACTTGGTGGATTTGTGATGATCTTGAGGGAACTTGGTGGATTTTTAATGATCATGCTGATTATACAATGTATCATGATTTAATGCCAATTGTGATAGAACTTCTGAAGCACAGTAGAGCATAATAGAC
>JBCNYG010000006.1:14511409-14522196 GCA_039654305.1 Porochilus rendahli | reverse complement strand
CTGTTCCAAATCACCCCTAGGTGTGAGTGTGAGTGCGAATGGTTGTGTGACTGATGGCCCTGCGATGGCCTGGTGAGATGTCCAGGGTGTACCCCGCCCTCGCCCAGAGTCGGCTGAGATGGGCACCAGCCTTCCCGCGACCCTAATTAGGATTAAGTGGTTCAGAAAATGAATGAATGAATAGATTGACTACAACTTTTTCAATTCCCCATTAAAAGCTATATATTTTTTTTTCAAATAGGGTATCATGAACCTCTTAAAAAAAAAGAATAATTAATAAACATGCTGTTTATTACTCACTATAAATGCATTTGCTGATCACTTTATTAGTAGAACTACAGCTTATCCATGCAATTACACAACCAGGCAATGATGAGGCCTGTGCCATTCCCACATTCATTAATTGCATCTGTTTTCATATGTGACTTTTTTCTACCCACCTCTCCGAACCTGCCTTTCTGCTCTGTGCAGCGCTCAGCCATGTTCAGCCTCCATAGCAGACTTCAATTTTTACACAGAATGGTTTTAAAAAATAAACAAAGAAATCATCAAGTGAGTGACAAGTCAGCAGACAAAAACATCTTACTGATGAAAAAGGTCAGATAAGAATAGCCAGACTAGTTTGAGATTACAGAAAGTGTTCAGTAATTCAGATAAGGACTTTGGTTAGGGTTAGGATGTCAGTAGAGAGGAAGATAATAACTTACTTACTTACCTGGGCATGTCAGCTCACATCACAGTGAAGCTGATCCCAGCTTATAAACCTCTGATCTGCAGGACTAAACCGACCACCAAAACTGTGCAGATCTGAACTTCAAGACAGCTTTGGGCAAACAAACTGGGATGTGTTCAAACAGGGTGTTGATCTAGTGGAACACGTTTGTTGTTCTGTGATATGTTCAGTTCTGCACTGACGCTGTCCTGCCCACAAAGACCAACACTGCTTTTCCCAATCAGAAGCCATGTATAGATGACACAGTGTGGCCCCTGCTTAAAGCCAAAGACGCAGCCTACAGGTTAAGAGACATTCTGGCTTAGAGTAGGGCCCGGAAAGAACTGAAAAAGGACATCCAGCTGGCAAAACTCAAATACAAACAGTGCATTGCTGAGCACTTCAACAAAAACTCACACGCAACATGTGTAGAGGTATAAGGACCATCACAAACAACAAGCACAGTGACCAGCAGGTCAGACTCCACTCTGCCTGACACCCTGAAGAGCATCTTTGCTCGCTTTGACTCATCGAGCAGAGGGGAGACTGTACATCTTTCCCCGCCATAGGAGCAGCAGCAGCTGTGTACTACCCTGAGGAATATCAACAGGGCTGCAGAACCAGATAAGGTGTTGGGCTGAACCCTGAAATCATGCGCTGACCAGTTAGAGGAGTTTTCCTGGACATTTTCAAGCTTTCCCTGCAAGTCCCTGTCTGCCTCAAGTACTAAACCATTGTGCCTGTGCACAAAAATTTCTGCAGCTACCTGCTTTAACGATTATCACCCAGTTGCCCTGACTGTGGTAATCATGAAGTGCTTCAAGAGGATTCTTATTTCCGCTGGTCTGGACTGCCTTCGGTTCACCTACAGGGAGAACTGCTCTACAGAGGATGCTGTCTCACTAGCACTCCACACAGCCATGACCCACCTGGAGCAACCTATCACTTATGTTATGATTCTATTTGTGGACTTCATCTCAGCCTTCAACACTGTTCTCCTGAACAAGCTGGCACTGACCAGTAACCCAGGAACCAGTAACTTTCAGCTTCACTGTGTTCCTGGATCAGAGACGTTCTCACCAACTGACCCCAGGTGGTGAGGATAGGTAACTCTACATCTTCCACCCTGATCTTGAATACTAGAACACCGCAGGGCTGAGTGCTCAGCCCAGCCCTCTTTAGTCTTTTCACTCAAGACTGTTCTGCTATCCACTCCACAAGCACACTCGTGAAGTTTGCGGATGACACCACCCTAGTGGGTCTCATATTGGATAACAGTGAGACCCACTACAGAGAAGAGATCCAGCACCTGATAAACTGGTGTTCATCCAACAATCTTATTCTGAACACTAGCAAAACCAAGGAGGTCATAGTCCAGAAGAAGGCCAGCCACATACCACACGTGATGGATCCCACCCACCTGGGAAATGGACTGTTTGTACCTCTTCCTTCAGGAAAGTGGTACAGAAGCATTAATACCATAATAACCAGACTCAAAAACAGCTTCTTCCACAGAGCTGTGAAAGCCGTCACCCCTCCACCCACCACTCGCAGTCACACTCACACACGCAACATTCTTCCACAGCCACACACACACACACACACACTAAAGTTAGTTTTAGTTATTTGCCTTGATTGTACCTAGGTAAAGCTGAGAGTCTCGTACAAAATTTTGTTACATGTGAACATAATGGCAATAATAACTCTTGAATCATACTTATGAAAAGATTAGGCAGCTTTTAGCTTTAAGGACTAGAACTCAATGTTGTCTTCTGCCGTTGTTGCTCAGTGCATTAAGGTTTACCATGCTGTGTGCAGGTATGTTTTATGTGCATATATTAATGATATATTATATATAATGCAACATACTCCCTCAGATTTCTCATATGTGTTCTCTACTCACTGCTGTTGTCAAAACCCCACTTCCACATCTGCCCATGTGCATTTCCCGGTGTGCTTACAGTGTGCACACCAGCCATAATTAGTAGGTAGATGTTTGCCTTCTCCCAGGACCTTCTTGCTGTGAGGCAGATGTGCTGACCTCTATTGTCCAGCAAAAAATACTGAGAACATAAACTTAAAATTTGATCACTCGAATTGCAATAACTACAATAATAGGTCCTTGAGAAACAGCGAGTTATCATTTCACAGGCATTCGATAGCTGTGAAGAGTAATTTGGCCATAAATTATAAATACAGTGCACTCTGTTAAATCCGCCCGTCAATTCACAACTTGCGGATATTTTCATCAAAAACACAGCCTATCTCAGGTGACTCTGGGTACACCCTAAACAGCTTGCCTGTCCATCATAGGCCCAACACACACACACACACACACACACACACACACACACACACACACACACACACACAAAAGCAAACAATCACACCTACACCTAGGAGGAATTTGGAACAGCCAATTGGCCTAAAGTGCATGTCTTTGGATTGTGTGAAGTAGCCATAGAACCCAGAGATAACCCCTGCAAGCTCAGGGACAATATGCAGACTTCACACAGAAACAAACGAATAATGTTTAATTAACATCAACATTACTAATTGGTGTAGCCCACTTAAGTGGTTTCTAAATTTGTATTACAAGATTCTTCCAGGCATAAATATAGGAAATATACTGTAGTAATTACATTTAGTATTGTTATACACTATAATGCAATAATAAAAAGGAAAGTTTTTCATATTTTTGTTTTCAAATACTATAATGAAACTTTCAATATTACTATGAATAATAAAATATTCAAAACCATACATTATTTTTTTATAAAGTATGGTTATTTTTAATAAAAATTGTGTATACATGAAAGGCTGCAAATTGATATTTAATTTACATAAACATCACTGTTAAAAAAACACCAATTCGGTGACCGTCATTAATAAGTAGTCAACAGCTGGCATCTTCATTCATAGAGACTAAATTTCTTACATTATATAATGTGTCTGGCAGTCATTTATGAAATCATATAAAAATGCATGATCCTACTAAACAGCTATTTTACTTAGGGTACAGTAATTTAGTAATAATGTATTAATTAACAACTAGACACCTATTCGGAAGTTAGACTAACATTTTGATTTATATTAAATTAATTAGTAGTGGTTAGCACATCCGCCTCACAGCATGAAGGTCCTGGGTTCGTTTCCCAGCTCGGGAGTTTCTGTGTGGAGTTTGCATGTTCTTGCTGTGGTTGCGTGGGGTTTCCACCGGGTACTCCGGTTTCCTCCCTCAGTCCATAAACATGCACAGCAGGCTAATTGGCTGTTCCAAATTATCCTTAGGTGTGAGTGTGAATGCGAATGGTTGTGTGACTGATGGCCCTGCAATGGCCTGGCGAGCTGTCCAGGGTGTACCCCGCCCTCGCCCAGAGTCGGCTGAGAAGGGTGCCAGCCTCCCAGCAACCCTAATTAGGAATAAGCACTTCAGAGAATGAATGAATAAATTGTTGACAAATAAATAAATATAAATAAATCACAACTATATAAATATCAGTGAAAAACCACTTGTATAAAATAAGTGTTAACTAAATGAGTAATTGGTTCTAAATGAGTAATTAATCTTTCGAGGTTAAATATACCCAGAAATGTAATCAGAATGAATCAGAAGTAAAAACACGGCATCCAGCAGAGAGGAGAAGAAAAGCAGGGGCTTTCTCTAAATATTGCATTCCACTAAATTTCAAAACGAACACCACCGTTAGTCAAAAACCGCTTCACATAATGGTGTTGTGTACACAGTCCAGTGCAGCAAGGAGTGCTCTAACCTGTACATAGTAGAAACTAAACAGCAACTGCACAAACGAATGGCGCAACACAGGAGATCGACTTCTTCAGGTCAAGACTCAGCGGTCCACATATATCTCAAGGACAAGAGACACTCATTTGAGGACAGCAATGTACAAATTCTGGACAGTTAAGATGTATGGTTTGAAAGAGGAGTAAAAGAAGCAATCTATGTGAAGAAGGAAAAACCAAGGAGGACTCAAGGAGTTTGAGGTTTGAGGTTTCAGCTTTCAAACAATTACAAGGAAGCTCTGGATCTCCTTACCAAGAGGTTTCACTCCACTTCACACCTTGATTCAGATGACCAAACAACCCCATATGCAGACCAGGTATACAACCGTAGCGGACAAATGACCAAATGAAGGAGCAATGAAATTGATTGTGGGGGGTGAATTGTAACTCTGCATTTAACCTATACTTACACACCAGTCATGAGGACACACAACTACTAAGCACTAGATGCAGTGGGCAACAAACATGCTTTTGGTAAAAGCCTTACCCAAAAGCACTTTACATTTGCATTAGCAGCATTTGGCAGACACCCTTATCCAGAGTGACTTACAACTGAGCACTTGAAGATTAAGCGTATTGCTCATGTACCCGACAGTTGCAGTATGGTCCTGCTGCGTCTTGAAGCCAAAACCTTTGCATCAGTAACCCAGAGCCTTTATTATTGTGCCACAACTGCCCTACTTAAGGCATGGATCTTTTCAATCACAAGCCAACTTCTCCATAGCCCCTCTCAAAAACAATGTACTTTTTAATTAATTAATTTATTTTTGTGGTATGAATTTGTTGGTCGTATGATAGAAGGAATGGATATATGTTTGGGTGAGGTGGATATGTGTAGCTGCATTCACATATAAAATGTGTGGATTGTGGGTGAAAATTAGAGGACCGGGGGAAACCCATGCAAGCACAGGGAGGGCATGCGGACTCCACAAAAAACAACAAACAAACAAAAACCCACCCTTGCTGAGCAGTGGGCTCAAACCCGGACCTTCTTACTGTGAAGCAGAAGTGCTATGACACCGTGCCACCCCAGTTAGTATTGTGTAGTTGATAAAAAAAAAGCCCATAAATAAATAAATACAAAACCTAACAGGTGATTAAAAGGTAGTTATTATTGCTAAGAGTAGATGGAAAGCTGGCAATATACATTTCTACCACATTGTGCTGGATCAATTTTACTGCTCAACACACCTGCATCATTCAGCATTTGTAGGTCTTCATGTAGATTATTCATTCATTCATTTTCTGAACCGCTTATTCCTAATTAGGGTCGCGGGGAGGCTAGCGCCCCATGTAGATTATGTCTCACAGAAAATATTTTACAGTATTTATTTTACACTTAAAAAATACAAAACACTAAAGTACTTTGATACAAAGTAGTAAGCCATTTTCACAAATCCATCAAAAAAGATTTTCTGCATTTGAAAAAAAGGTATTTGTAATATATGTGTCATCAACAATGTATATCGCTGTCTACAAAGATATGTATTTGAGGCTAGTGAAAAACAGTAAAAATCCCCATATGATTAGGCCAACCTGATTCACTGAGCAGAATGTCTAAAAACAAATTATCAGCAATCACTAAAGATGTGACAAAAACTCATGTTGAAAATTAATTTCTGCCACTCACTGAAATTGCTTTCGGCTGTATTTTATTTTAATGATGGAGATGGCAAGGTCAAGAGCAATGTATTGGTTTAAGTACATCTACACTGCGTGACATAGGACCCAAACACAGAACTGCTTGGACAGATGGCCATCCCTGGGGCACCATGTCCAAGGGGATGTACACTGGGTGAGAACAAGAGGGAAAACGCTAATATTAGATATATTCAAGTATCTCTCAAGGTAGCAGCACTAACAGATGGTGAAAGGAGCTCTGACTCACGACACAGGAGGAGAGCAACAGTACAGACTGGTCCCGGATGATGCAGATTGCGAGGAAAAGCAGAAACTATAAGAGATCCATAGGGAGAAATAACTCAGTGACAACCAGCTCATTTTAGTTCCTCTGTAGGATTTTAAGAGATTTAAAAAGTATTTCTGTATGGTAAAACAGCTGCTGAATCTGCCAGTTATTGTTTTTATCAACCTCAGACTCTTTTAAGGAATATACTGTAACATTTACAATTAGGTATTTTTTTCAACTTCTATTATACAAAGCAACTTACAGAACTTAAAGAACTGAGCACTGGTTAAAGGTTTTTCTTAGTCATGGGAAGTATTTTTGATATATTCATTTAATGTACAAAATAGAAACAAAATACTAAATTATATTTGAAATAAGATTTTGTCATTTGTATTTATTAATATTATAATATATAAAATATTAATTTTTTTGATATTAAAAATCTTCATCTTCATATTCTTCCACTTGTTCCGGGGTGGAGCCACAGGGGCAGCAGCCTAAGCAGTGAGGTCCAGACGTCAGTCTCCACAGCCACTTCCTCCAGCTCTTCCGGTGGGATGCTGAGGTGTTCCCAGACCAACCAAGAAACATAGACCTTCCAGCATGTTCTGGATCGAACAGGGAGGCGTTCGGAGGCATTCCAATCAGATGCCTGAGCCATATTAACTGGCTCCTCCCAACATGGAAGAGCGGTCCTACTCCGAGGTCCTCCCGGGTGGCCGAGCTTATTACCCTATCTCAAAGGGGCTGCCACCCTGCAAATAATGCTCATTTCAATAGCTTATATCAGTGATCTTAATCATGAGTCCAAATTCTTTAGTTGTTTTTTTTTTGTAGTTTAGAAATAATGTAAAATACTTTATTTGAGATGGCTAAGTACTGACATAAAGAAAAATGCAACATGTTGCACTCTGCCTCTGAACAGTGCCTACTCAATATCTATCTATCTATAATCTGTCAATATAGAGGGCAGAATGCTCAGTTTGTTTAGATATCCTGAAGTCCATTATCATCTCCTTTGTCTTGGATGTGTTAAGGTCCAGGTTATTGTTGGCAGACATCAGTCCTGTAAACTGACTCGTCGTCACGGTGGTGTCGTCGGCGAATTTGAAGATGGTGTTGCTGGTGTGAATGGGGAAAACAGTCATGTGTGAGGAGGGAGAAGAGGAGGGGCCTGAGGACACAACCCTGAGGTGTTCTGTTGTTCAGGATGAGAGTGGAGGAAATGTGGTCTCCTATCCTGCCATTCTGAGGTCTGTTACTAAGAAAGTCTAGTATTCAGTAAGGGCTGCGTGGAGGGTTGTATTGATGGCATTTTCTGTTGACCTGTTTCTTTTGCATGCAAACTGATGTGGATCAAGATCAGCAGGGATGGCAGCCTTAATTAGAGATAACACAAGTGTCTTGAATTTGGTGATGATAGGGTTTAGGGCAACTGGGCTACAGTCATTCAGGCAGCTCACTGTGGTCTTCTTTGGCACAGGAATGATGGTGGCTGTCTTGAGGCAGGTGGGAACTATACATTGCAGCAGAAAGAGGTTAAAAATTGTGGTAAAAACCCCTGCTAGTTGATCTGTGCATGTTTTAAGTACACTTTCTGTTACTCCATCTGGACCAGTAGCTTTGCTTGCATAGACTCTGCGAAGAGTGGCTCTGATCTGGTGCTGCTGCAGCTGGATGGGGTCATCACCCCTCATAACTCTGTTGAGTTGGTCACAGCGAGCAAAGAACTGGTTCAGGGTGTTTGGTAGGGTGCTGTACAAGGAGTCCGCTGATGTGTGCATGTCCATATAGCCAGTGAGTGTGTTGTTCCCCTTTTACATATTCCAGGTGTTGTTATCGTCAAAGTGCTCCTCGATGAGTTGTTTATATTTGCACTTGGCTTTTTTGATGTCTCTTCTTAGGACCCGGCATGCCTCTTTGTAATCTTGTTGGTCTCCTGACTTGATGGCATCATCCTATAAGCACGGTGTGCACCTCACTGTTGAATCACAGTTTCTTGTTCGGGAACACTTTTACATTCCTTGATGTGCTCACATTCTTCCAGGTCTGTAAATATTCCCCTGTCTGTAGAGTCAAAACAATCCTGTAGAGCTGTGGTGGCTTCCCACATAAACTGTAGTTATAACTACAGACGTAAGCTCTCTCGGCAGGTAGATAGGTCTATAGTGTACCATTAGATACTCTATTTCCGGACAGCAATGAATATCATTGATAATGGAGTTGGAGCCAGTTGTAGTTAATATAAACACACAGGCCTACTCCCCGTTACCGGACAGGCTAGTTCTGACCGCTCTGAAGGTAGCACTACCCACTAGCTCAGTTGTGGCATCCGGGGTGAAAGTGTCCAACCAAATCTCAGAAATTACCTTTACAGAATAATCCCTGCAGTGTGAATTAAAGCGCTGTTGTGTCTCATCCATCTTGTTGTTGGGTGACCGGAAGTTGGTGAGGAATAGGCTCGGAATGGCTGTTTTGTAGGGGTTAGCATTTAGCTTAGCCATAAGCCTTGCTCTCTTTCCCTTCCTCTGCTTCCTCTGCGCCACTTTAGCGGATGGAGAGAGAGGTCCTTCAGCTTACAGATCTCTGGTGGAATGAAGTCCCAGCTGCAATTATTATTGTCGTATGTGGAGCAGTAATTGTCCAAAACCATGAGCAGCTCGGCCCTGCTATACATGTCCAGCTGCCAGGGACTGAGCATGGAAAAGAAAATAAGAGTATACAACATAAGGAAAATAAAAGACATAGCTGCTAAAACACAAAAAGTACTGGGCCACTGCATGTATCTTAAAATGACATTCGACCTTACAGAATTAGAAGTGTTGATAGATGAAGCCAATAAACACTTAGATGATCAATAGTAAATAAATCTGACGATCACACAAAGGAACGTATATGGGAGAATATCTGAAATGTGAAAAGTAAATGCAGTTGGTAAAATGATGTAAACAGTGGATGAAGAGTGAAAAATAGACATCAAGACATCAGAAGAAGGACACAAAAAAAATTAACTTTTAATAAAAAGTCGACAAATAAAAATAACACTTTGTCTGAAAAGATATTTATTTATTAAATGAAAAACGAATGTACCTCTGTGGCAACATTTTACATTTTACATTTTACACCTTTTTTATACATGCTGATCTTTAGTAGATCCGGCCCCATGTGTGTAATTAAAGTATAAGTTTACAAATGTTCAATTAATTACTGCCTAATTTAGACTTGTGCACATATGTGTGCAGTCTATTGCTCCTAAAATGTTGTATAGACTAGAAACAGAAACAAAATACTCTCTTGACTGGGAGAAAAAAGCCAATTACTACCTGAACATGTGGTGGTAGTGTGTTGGAGTATCGAGTATGTACCTGCAGTATCAGTGTTGCATAGTCCCATAAAAAAAGTTCTCTGTAGCCAAAACATCGCTTTGGCACTGACATGTGCGTAAGAATGCTCTTTCATGTTTGTAGATTCTGTTTGTAGATAAGAACAAATACCAGATAAGAAAATATTGGTGTATGCCAGAAAAGTGTGTAAGTGAGAGTTAATCTTTTCGTATGAATGGTTGGTGAATGAACCCCATTGTCCAGTTTATCAACTGAGTCATCTTACTGTTGAAGAATTATATCAGCTTGACCGATAGAAGGTTTTTGTGAAGTGATTTCATGCCTTTCATCCCTTGGAAAAGCATTTTTAGTATTTTTAAAATGCAAAAATACAGTTTTTAAAATTTTGATACATCCAATGGCTGCTGTATTTTGTTGTTTCTTTTGAATCAATTAAGGTATTTGTTATCTTACTAACCCCATTTCCAGAAAAGTTGGGACTTTTATGTCTGACAGTTCTTAGGTTTGGGACGTTGAAAACTAGGAGACAGGCAGATAATGCACTTCGTTCCAATCACTTTTCAGCTTTCACTTGGCCCATTTCAGCTGCTTCATTTTGCTAGCTTCTCACTCTGAGACACGCGATAACTAAAACATCCACCATACACTTTTCACACAGAGACACATGAGTGGTTGCAGTTGTCACTCTCTCTCTTTCTCTCTTTCTCTCGCCCTCTCTCTCTGGTAAATGGTCTCTCCCCTGTAAGTACACTTACTGGAAAATAAAAATGAAGTCCCCACTAATTAATTCTAAGTCCATAACAGGGTCCAACTCACACACAGAAAGGAAACCAGAAGTAAACAACGGGTCACTAAGAATCATACCTGGGCTCACGGTCAAAGGCAGAGTCTAAGTTACTCACAGTCACTTCCTGAAGCATCTTTATCAGGTGAAACAAATCCAGGCAGGATCACATTCTCTGGAAGAAGAGTGGGAGCAGGCTGGTTTATGCTGTTTAGCGTAGTAGATTGAGGGGAT
>JBCNYG010000006.1:14456598-14471326 GCA_039654305.1 Porochilus rendahli | reverse complement strand
ACACTTTTCTCAGTGGATGTTTTGCGACACTGAAGTGGCTAGTTTGAATATTGACTTTACAGGTCTGTGCTTATAGCTTATAGCAGTGTAATAAAAAGCTGCAGACCATTAAGGTGGTGTTAATATTACAGCTGTTTATATAAAAGACACATGACCCTGCCCCCCCCCTCCCCACACACACACATACGCACAAACGTATGCATGCACACACACATACACACACACACTTTTCTCAGTGGATGTTTTGCGACACTGAAGTGGCTAGTTTGAATATTGACTTTACAGGTCTGTGCTTATAGCAGTGCAATAACAACTTCTCATTTATCACCTTCCATTTCATGTCCATGCCAGCACCCTGGGTTGCAGCCGAAGGACAGCAATTACAATTTATGGCCCTTTTGGTCTGCGATTAATTAAAAAGATCCGTCAAGGTGGTCTCCCTGTCTGTTGCAGTTTCTACATTATGCTGTATTTGCACAGCAATCAGTCTCAACAGAACATTGCAGAATTGACCACTGTGCATGTCTCAATGAGAGGAGCCTGGAGCAATAGACCAAGGCACAGAGCTGAGATGTTTATCAATCATCTGAGCCCAACTAAGGTTTTCTTTTTTTTTTTTTAAACAAATTGCAACCAGGTGTAGGTAATTACATAAAATTAGTCATAAGGATTAATTTTGTAATTACACTTTGTCACAGCTTAATCACGGAACACTCAGAACTCTTACTACACTTCCCATCATGCACCTCACCGATCTAAGTTAACGGATCGTTGACAGTCTCATCAAATGACTCTGTCACATGTTGTGCACACCAGGTTCCCATTCCACTCATTACCTAGACTATATAAAGGTTTGCACACTCTCATTGAGAAGTATTGCTGATGTGTCTTTTTACCAGTCCATACAAAGCTCTTGCTTTTTGTGCTTGCGCTCAGAGTTTTGACATTTGCCTGCCTGTTCATTTTTGTTTACTGTTTTGCCTCTGACCTTCTGTTTACTTGACTGACTGAACTGTTTCTTAGTTCACTGTTTCTTGAATATGCTTTTGGATTGTGTTTTTGGACTATCTGCTTTTGTTTCTTTAAACCCACCATTTTATTTTCATTTGCACCTGCCTACATCTCTGCCACTAAGCAGCAAGACACACCGTAAATAGTTAATTATCAGTGTAAATATAATTAATAGGTAGGTACACTGGCTCAGTGGTTAGCACCATCGGTCTCATACAAGAAGGTTCAGGTCTCCATCGGGTTCCTTTCTATTTGTAGTTTGTATGTTCTCTCTATGTTTGCCTGGGTTTCCTTTGGTTTGAGTTTCTCCCACAATGTATGGTAAGTCAAATGGCCAAAGGCATAAATATAAATTTGAATGGTTGTTTGTGTCTGTATTAGTCCTTTAGTTATTCCAGTTTTATTATTATTCCAGCTTTCCTGGGACCCTGATGAACAAGGAGTTTAGATAATGGATTGTTGCATCTATTAAGTATATTTACTCTAATCATAGCATTTTTATGCATAAAAGAATATTTTTACCTATATGTTGAACCAGTAAATAAATAAACTCAAAGAAGAGTAGTTTATAGTTTTGTAATGATGGGAATTTGAGAATTTTTTATTAAAAAACTGTGCACTGTATTACAATTATAATTTTTAATGATGTCTTACCAGACATCTCTGGGTCAGTATGAAAGAAACCCAGCTTATGAATATTGCATCTAGTGCCATATTACCATAGAAACAACTTCCATGCTCTGGCTTGAGTATAGTGGAACTATTGTTTGTTTTAGGGTAGTTTCAATGGGTAAAATGATCCCAATTGTCATTATGAGCGAAAAATATATTTTGGCTATACTTGTCTTAGCATTGTGAATGCTAAAATACATCAAAGACTTAACAATGACTATTACAATTTGTTTAACAGTATTACATTTAATTTGCCATTAAGCTGTTTGATGTGAAGCTGTACGCATGTGTGCGTAATTTAATGAATACGCAGTTCCCAACTGCTTGTTGCAGAAGTTGGCTGCATACTGATATAAAACAATTGAGAGGAACATGACAAACAGATACAAAATACTGGGGAATAATCATGCTCAAAGTTCGGCAAATTAGATAAAGTTATGGAAACATCTGGAAATCAAAAACCCAGAAAAATTACTTATTCACTACCCTGTACTCTCTCTATATAAGGGACTAAATGCAGAGGATTTTAATGTGAGCTCAATGGTAAACTGTTAAAATGCTTTTAGACACTACTCCTCAGCACCTTCAATTACGTAATGTTGTCGCACAATTAAAGGGGCAACTTAGCTGGTGAACCATATACAAGAAACTCAGCCACTGCTTTTAATTAAATTCAATTTGCGCCTTTAGATCAATTTATTTCACTGCATTGTAATGTTTTTTGGATGTCATGTCATACAATGGTCTGGTGAGGTGTTCATTGAGTGAGTGAAACAGTGAGTGTTTTACTTCAGACTGCATGGTGACATAGTGTTTAGCACATCCGCCTTACATGAATACTTTGCAAACCACTGTACATAGAGTTCTAAAGCATAATAATTAATTCACTTTTAATTTTACTTTGTAATTCATTATATTTATAATAGACAATAATTGCTTGCAAATTATAAAACAACAATTATTGATAAGTATCATCCAAAGACACCACCAGACCTGTTTTCACATATTCACATGCTTTTCTGTCTCCATGGTGAGGTTGGATGTACGAGTAGGTATGTGATGTGTTGGAAGAGATTCAGTTCTGTTATAGCCTAATTAGACTCATAATGACTGAACATGTTTCATAAAAACACAGTCAATAATGGTTATAAATTCAGCACTCACATTATTATGGTTTCTGGCACTAGTCATTTGCTAGTTCAGTTTCTAATTTTTGAAACAAATCATGAAATACATGAAAAAGATGTATAATTGGCTGCCTTGTTTACATCTGTAGCGGCATGGTGGCGTAGTGGTTAGCACGTCTGCCTCATAGCAAGAAGGTACTGTGTTCGATTTCTGGGCTCGGGCATTTCAGTGTCGAGTTTGCATGTTCTTCCAATGCTTGTTTGGGTTTCCTCCAGGTAATCCAGTTTCTGCCAATAGTCCAAAGACATGCACATTACGTTAATTGGCTGCTTTAGGTTAGATGTACAACTCAAATTTTTCATCAATACAACAATTTTCCAGCTGGTTATAAGTATTTATACCTTTGGTGACTAAAGATATACACTAGCAAAGAACTACACAAAACAAAAAAGTAAAATGACACACTCCGGCTTTGGGCAACTCTGACATCTTTGGGGTGTTGCCATGGTTTTCCCTGTGTTATACTGATAAATCTGGTTTATTTCAGTCCACTATACCTTATTCTGTAAGGTAACATCTTCTTTCACCCTTAACTGGCTAATGGATGCAGGAAGTGATGGTGTCTGTACAAGGCATCGGGCAGAAATATCTTTTGACAAGCCAGCTTTTTGTGGAGAGGAATGTGGTGCACAAATTACCCTTCACTTTATGGTGTAAAGTGTGCACAGGGCAGAGGATTACAGAAGGGAGGTTTGAATAAGCCATTTTCAGATTTTCCTCACTGTAATCCCACCAAGTTATGAATCTCTGAGCTGTCCAGATGTGAAGATCTACTTTACCCAGTATGTGTGCAACAAGCAGCTGCTTCATTAGAAAGTGTCTCATTAATCAGCAGATGAGAGACAAGCTAGAGCTCTGTTTGTGCACACGCGCACACACACACACTCACAAACACACAAGCAAAATCAGAAGAACACAACTCTCTGGCAGAGTGTGGATTTGTGCAGACTGAATTTCAATAAGAGATAGACAGATACTGTTTAGATCCAGAAGGAAGCTGCAGAGATACAACAGAAAAAAAGAGACAAGTGATGTGTTGTGTGTGAGCTCTTGCAGCTTTGGAATACTGACACTAACAGGCTGATCAGAACCGCAAACATCTGCTTGGATTGTATAAATTGCGATGCTAGCAGAGACAAGACCTGACAAAGTTACAAGCAAGTGATGCAAAAAAAACTATTATTTTATTTTCATATTCAAAATTGTGATACATTTGTATGCATGATTATATTTTCACCCTGAAATTCACAATAATATTTGAATACCAAAAAGTGGTCTCAGTATAGAACCTAATAGAAAGGAAAATTAAAAACATTATTACCATTTGGTGAAAGCAGAATGCAAGAGCAATATAAATGCATGTTGACTCTGCGATACATGGCACTAATAGCAGCTTGATGCAAGTGCATAACATCTTGGTTAATCATTTTCTATTAATTTGTTTAATTGTGAGGGCAATACATGAAGACAGTAATGATATTCTGTTATTTACTTTATATATGTGCCTTATTAATAGGAAATTATATAATAATGTGAAATAGCATTCTCTGTAAGCATCTTTGAATTGACCTTGAAAATGTGACCTCACAGACTCTGTTTACCAAACTGCATTATGGGTCTGGCAGCCATCTTAGCAGCACATCTAGCGCTTCAGGCCTGTTGTCATGAATTGTCATGGGTATGAATATCATAAATTCTTATATGTTACATTACCAGAACATTACACTTTTCAGTCTGATCATTTATACGTGTGACAAGAAGTCGTACGGCTTTTTTAAAATAAACTTATGAAATCCACAGAGCTACAGTGATTACCATAGAAGTGAACGGAGGTTGCATTCGCACGTCCCTCACCACATTGAAGTAATTGTAGGGAAGACACTAAAATGGGGGCCTCCAGCATCAGACTTGGGTACCTCTGGCTTAACACCCATTTAACACAAAAACCGTAAGCATCAACAGATTATATATACTTAGTAAAATTATTTTCAGTTTACTTCTTTTGATTAACATAAATGTTGCTGTTTGCCACAATCTGATTTTCTCTCTGTAGAACCCCACAGGTTTGGTGGATGGAAGAGACACTGACAGGTAAGGGATTTTAATGTTTTTATAAAATCTGCACTTTTCAGAACCTTTCAAAGGATATTAGGTCTTACTTTTTTTTCTATGAAAAAAAAAGAAAACAAAAATTTAGAACTTTTTGTCATTTATCCACATACAGGCCATGTAGTAGAATGAAATGTAATTTTTTATGTACTGTACATTGTAGATAGGCATTTAGACTGAAGGACATCCCTGACAACATCGGTTGGGTGTGTGTGTGCGTGTGTGTGTGTGTCTGTGTGTCTGTGTGTGCCAAGATAGCACAGTAGGCAGCATTGTGGCACAGTGTATGGCATGTCCACCTCAATCTAGAAGGTCATGTGTGTCAAGCTTTCCCATGGTCACATGGGTTTACTCTGGGTACCTTAATTTCCTCCAACAGTAAAAATACATGCACATTAGGCTATGTCTGATTGGTTGTGTGTGTTGACCCTGTGATGGTCTGGCAAGCTGCTCTGAGTGTACCCTACCTTCACCCAGAGTCAGCTGAGATAGGCTCCAGCCTCCCTGCTACCCTAGTGAGATTAATCGGTTCAGCAAATGAGTGTGTGTGTTTGTGTGTGCGTTTTCAAAGGAATGCGGATTGGCTCTGCTGACTGCACCACTCTCCCCTGTGACTCGGTAGCAGAATGCGTCACATTTTTCAGCCTATCCTCCATCACCTCCTCTGGCGTGAGCAGCAACTCAGAAGCATTAAGCCAGTCTGGAGCTTACATGCTGATCTAGACTTTTTACTTTAACCTTTAATTCACACTATATATATATTTCATTCATCCTATAAAATTGTTTCTTAATTTAATTTAACTTGCAAAAAAAAGATTTTTTCCCCTGCACCTTTAAGTAATGATCACAACATATTTTCATTCACTTATTATCTTTTGATCTTTTGATCTGATTTTACCAAGACAACCAAATAGGACATCAAAGTAACAAGGTCACATATCATTTTCAATGGCATATCAACTGAGCCAAAATAGGACATCTAAAGTCACTTTCTCACTTGCTCTTACACCCCTCTCTGATTTTCTAGTCATGGGAACCGCCTTGGTCAAGCTGAGGTGAAAGGTTCAACAAGCTGTCAGTACTAGGCACCCCCTCCAGTTCTACCTCTTTCAATTGTTTTCTGATCCATGAGTCTGTTTTTGGGCTTCTGAAAAAGTGTAATCAAATATGTTTTTTTTTAGCTTGAAGAGCCATTATAAATGGATGACTTTAATTATTTTCTTATTTGGCAGCAAAGGGCTTTTGCGAGTTGCATGTGTGTGTGTGTGTGTGTGTGTGTGTGTGTGTGTGTGTGTGACAGGAACTAGTGACACACTCATTATTGGCCACTGTCAGCAGCAACCTGGCTGTCAACTGGCAGCTAATGAAGTCAGGGCCTGGAAGCATGGCACTTGTTAAGGTGGCTGACATGGGTTACATTTCTAACAAGAACTACCAACTGCTCAGAGTGGACAAAATGACAGTTTTCATATGACTAATTTGTTCAGTAAGAGTTTTTAGATATGCCATGCTTATACAACAGCAATTACACAAAAGGCTACTCAGCCGCTACTCAACTCTTGGACTCTGATTTTTTTGCAATAATATTAATATTCTTTAAGATTTTCAATTATCTATCTTTTTAAAATGTATATTTGATGGGAGTTTCTATCTTGAGCTCTTTAAATTTATATTTCATCTGGTACCTTATTATTATTTGACTACAGCACATTAGAAGAAACCATAAGGTTTTGCATACCACATATCTGAATTTTTAATGCCTCCACTCATAGCACATTGTTTGCATTACTTTTGCTAAGAAGTAATTGTTGTTGGCATGAATAATTGACAGTGTAGGGGAGACGCATCAGTGTGCAGTGGTGAGAAATGGATGGAAAAGGCTAAGAGAGCAGGTTAAGCAGGATATAAAGTGTAACTGCTATAATGGATTTTCCATTTGAAACACAATGTCATGTATGGTGGAATTCCAACACAAGCATATCTCATTTTATTTATTAAGGTACTAAGATCTTGCATTAGGAGTGGCCTGGCAGCCTAAATTCACTTGGAATTTCCAAACCCAACTAAAGAGTTAACTGGTTTAATGGGTTTGAGTGAGTGATGAATTCTTATTCTTCTTTACCAATAGAGGGATACAGTGTGCATTAGGTGGCTTTAATCTGTAAAATGCAAAGCTAGAAAAAAGCTGTTTGTCAATGAGAAGAAAAAAGAGGCTGAAAGACCATAAAGGGTTGAACCATAGAGGACTGGAATAAGGTCATCTTCTCTCATGAGTTAAATTTTCAGCCAGAGTGTCTTGCACCAGTTGTTAAATTTGTATCAGTGGCCATCTGGGGAATTCAGAAAACTGTAAATGAGGCAGTTTATGCAGGTAACATGAATCAAGCTATGTACATGGTAATTTTGGGAGAAAACTTGCTTTCTTCTGTTTTGACAATGTTTCCAAACTCTAAGGATTTGGTTTTCTGGGAGCACAGTGATCCATGCCTCCCAGCCAGGTCAATCAAGGTGCGGATGTAGGACCACAAGAGCAAGAACATTTCATGACTAGCCTGATTTCCAAACACGAACTTGATTAAAAACATCTGCAATGGGATTAAGAGAATGATGGATGGTCACAAGCTTTCAAACAATGCTGAGGTGATCTAATTTTTGCAAAAAGAATGGCATGAAGTCACCCATAAGCAATGTGATAGCATGCAAAAATGTATATTTCTCGTATTTATTTTATAGGTTATGCGTTATATTTAACATTTACTTAACATAGTTAAATCAGAGAAACAAATAATTTTTGTCATGCAGTGGTCTAATTTTTTCCAGAGTTATGGCTGTGTAAGTAGCAGCTCGTTTCTCGGTTTCTAAGGTTTTAAATGCAGTGAATCACGTGTTAAATAAAGCACTATATTTTTTGCACAAATGCTGAAGTAATGTTACAGGAACAAAGTGATGAGGCCATGTATTGTTTAATAAAGAAAGTGAGGGGCCACAAGTCTTGTAGCCTTTACCCATCCTCTATGTCCAATGAGGAATTTGTTTTATTACTGTGTTCCTTCTGGTGACATGTACTGTGTATCAAATATGGCCTCAGATCCACTGCCTCCCCTGCAGAGCAAATCCATTTCCTTCCATGATTAATTTCATTGTTGCTCTGGATATTATTATTCCGCTATTTGCTCAGCATGCTACTCTGGTCCTGTTTGTAATTCTGGTAAGGTTGAGCTGTTAGGAAGCATTCAGAGGGCCAAGACTATAATAAGATTCAGGGAATATGCTTCTCTAGTCAACAATCAGAGCACATTTTTAAGGTTGGCTTGTTCAGTCCTGCTGTACTTGGAATAAGAGTAAATCATTTTATTTTCATAATTATTATTAAGAAATATATCAGAATACTGCTACATCATTCAAGTTATACATTTTTACATAATCATGCTGAATAACTCTTTCCAAAATAAAAGGTGTTCAGTTAATTTCCTCCACTTCTCCAAAAATGTAATCTACAGCAATTTTAAACTACACAGCCAAATCAGTCAGCTACCACCTGGGATTAATAAAGAGAGCAATTGCTATACTTGATAAAACCTCACTCACATTTTAAACACAGTCAATCATTATGTCACGTCTCACACAAGTTCAATGATGAGATGGAGGAAGCATTCAATAAATACATGCTGGGATTTCAGGGGTTCATTTCTTTTTTGTTTCCAGGCAGTAATCACAACAGACATGCTTCGCATTTAGAGAATCTAACATGGTGGTGCATTGCGATTTAGCTCTTTCTAGTGAGAAAGTTTTGAGTGTGAAAGGGAGATAGCAAGGCTAAATAGATTTATTTAGTAGAAAACTGAGTTAGATATAGTTTTCCATGAGCAGACCCATGAGCAGTTAACAGTGGGGTAATAATAAAACATTTTTTTTTTGGTTAATTTTGATAATTAGTTAAAGTTAATTCAAATTCTTCAAAGAGATGGCTGACATCATAGTGTCTCTCAAGAAAATGAAATATATACATTTTTTAATTGAATGAAAAAATAAGCATTGAAACGTGGAGTTTTGCAGTGTCTGTAATGTTTCTTTTTAGGTGCTGTGACAAACTCTGCATTTGTAGACGCTAGCAAACGCAAGAATTTCCTGACATTAAAAAACAGTCTGCTTATCATCAGAATTTAATGAAACTCAGGCAGTTTTTAGAACAAGTGTTAAAAAATGTCTGATTACCTTACATTAATGTCCATGCACAGTCATTCCATATTCATAGTCACTTAATCTAGTGAATTGTATGACTGGGAGCTGTGTACAAGTGGGTCAGCATTATAAAGCACTGAACAGATCCAAAGCACAGATTCAACTATGGCATTCAGGGCACTGGTACTGGTTGGTCGTTGAAGACTGAGGTAAAAACCTCGACCAGCTCCTATCCCACTACTATCAAGCTCACTGGCAACATCTCTGTACTTGCCCAAAATATTGTTCAAATTTAGCTCTTCCCAGTCTATATAGTCAGGGTTGTGATTTATTTTGAACTGGACAGTATTTTACCTTTATACCAGTCTTTATACAAGTCTAAGCTGCAACTTCCTTGCACAGGCACAAGTTCATAGTAATACTTAGAGCTAATGCCGGCCATCTTCAGAAAGTCAAGTGAAATAGAATTCTGCCGAGAGTAACTTGCCAGGCCAGGCCAATGGGAGGGCAATATAGGTTTCATATATATATAGGTCAATGTAAGAGAGTGAGTAAAAAAGAAAGAGAATGAGTCAGCAAGAGCCTGTGAGAGAGGAAAAAGAACGTGAAAAGAGACGGTGAGTGAGAGACAGTGAGCAGAGGGGAGAGAAACAGTGAGTGAGACATTGAGTTGGGTTTGAGGGAGTAATGCATATGCATTCAGACACACGTCAACATTTCACAGAAAATCAAGTATACAGTGAAAGTAGGGCATCATGGTGGTGTAATTGTAAGGACTTCCACTTCGCATCAAGAAAGTCCTGGATTTGAGACCCCATGCCCGGCAAGTCTGCATGTTCTCCCCCTGCTTTGTGTTTTTCCTCTGGGTACTTTGGTTTCTTCCAACAGTCCAAAAACATGCAAATTTGTCCACCTGAGTGTTCATAATTGCCTCTAAATGTGAATGTGACTGTGAATGGTTGTGTATGTCTTGGCCCTCTGATGGTCTGCTAAGCTGTTCAGGATGTACCCTGTCTCCAACTGGTGTTGGCTGGGATAGGCTCTATCCTCACCATGACCCTTAAAAGCATAAAGTTATTCACAAAATAACATGATATGACGAGTGAGACAATTTAGCCGAGGTCTTACATAGCTGGAATAACAACATGCTTCCATTGGAATATATGAGAGCAGGGGAGATAAACGTGTACATGGAGGTAAAATATACATACAGTAGCAACTGACATGTATGCACTGCCGTTACTGCTAGTACACATCAAGGCTGTACCATATGCGGCACAGATGCTTAGGCAAGTGGATATTTGCTCAGCCCATATTTTTGCATGAAACTGCTTCCAAGATCCACCTGAATGATTGCCACAGTTATCCCAGCCATGGTGCTCAGATATCAATCAGCTATTTGAGACCTATACTTTAGTGAGTAAAATTAAGCTTTTTGTCCTTGCTCCTGCTAAAATGTAGGGCGATTTTTCATTTAGCCTACTGCTTGTGCTAATGTTTGCCAATTGTAGAACAGATGGTAACCAACACCTTCAGTCCTGAAGTCTATATCAATAAATACTGAGGTTTCTTTCGGTCAACCCTAACACAGGCTTGTTAGTGCTCAGACTGAAGAAGCCTGAAGAGATCCTGTTTTCAATTTCCTGCTCCAGTAACCCTCCTGCCTTCCCCAGTAGCTCTAGCTTTAACCTCTAAGGCTTTACCTCAACCAAGTGCACTAACATTTAGCACAGTATGTATATATGTCAGGTGGAATTCTAAAAAAAAAAAATTATTAGCATTAATTAGTTCAGTTAATATATAGGGTACAACCAACTAACATGACTTCTATGGATAATCAGAATAGGAATACTATATAACTTTTAACCTTCAGAGTCTCAGGTTGTGTGAATTATATTTTTACCATAAATTATTTTAAATGAAGTGATGAACTGGGAGCTGCTGAAAAAACAGTGTAACTGTTTACAGTCGAGCAACATCATCCAAGTAAAAATGCTCTGATCCAAAACTAACAACTTCGAGCTCAAATTAAGTTTGCCGTAAGTTGCATGAACATTCTAGCACAGCCTGATGAAAGTAGATTCATCATCAGGTCACTGATTGCAAATATGTATGATTGGATCACATCCATCCCCTATTTATCTTCATAATTATTTGGACATTTTGCCATCAAATCTGAACATACATTTTCATGAAATTTGGTTGAAATTTGGACACAAATGGGTATACCAACAAAGCAAATACTCAAAACACACATTAAATCTGTTAAGCGAATGGATGAAGTAGGCTACTAATAAGCATTTGGAATTAAACCAAATGAAATTTTGTGGACTGTGCCCAGAACTTGGCTCCATTATAGGAAACTTGGCTGCTAAAATCATCTATCAAGGTCATTTATTTCATTCATTTTCACAGCCTCTTACTTCTAATTAGGGCTGTGGGAAGGCTGGCACCCATATCAGTCGACTCTGGGGGAAGGCGGGGTACACCCTGAACAGCACACCAGGCCATTGCAGGGCCAACACACATACAACCATACAAACTCACTCTTACACCTAGGGGCAAGCACGGGGAGAACATGCAAACTCCACACAGAAACACCCCGAGCACAGGAATTAAATCTAGGATGTTCGTGCTGTGAGTTGAATGTGCTAACGACTACGCCACCATGCTGCCTCAACTAAATTTAGATTTATATACCATTTGTTTCGGTTAATACAAAACCATTGTTTTATATATTATTAACAATGTATTTTTTTATAATAAGAAAAAGTAGATTTTTGTAAATGTACTGAAAAACAAACAAAAAATACCAAAAAAAATTAACTGATCTTGTTAATGCAAGATAGCATGATTTGCATTATGGCACAATAATTTATAGCACATTTTAAAATTAATTTCCTTCACACATGCAGTCCTGGGGACTGTCCATGTAGAGTTCTCGCCATGTCTCTCCAAAGACATGCAAATTAAGAAACTCTAAAATGCCCATCCATATATGCAAACGTGAGTGTGAATGATCATCTCTGTGTTTGTGACCTTGGTGACCTGTTCAGGGCATACTCTTTCTCTTGCTTTAAATCAGCTGAGAATGAAAACCCTGACAGATAAATAGATATTGATAATGGATGGATGTATAATATATTTTGCCCTAGTAAGATTCTTATAGAGAACCTGTAGCAAAATGAAATTTAATTGCCTTTTTGGTTTATACTCTTTCAAAAATTAAATCCACTTCTAGTCAGAGTTCTACTGTGAAAGATTTAGTCAAATTCAACCTCCTTTTTAATTAGAAGCATGGTTATATCCAACATCACTAATCAAGCTAGCCAATGATAATACAGAGCAATTAGTACTTCCCTTAGTGCTAATCATGTACTCAGTAGCCTAGCTGTGGAGGGGGGAGCATAAGTCTCAATTATCATATTCCCTCAAAACATAAATCAGCTTCACTGTAACACAGTACCTAGCTGAATTTGTACTTTTCTCAGGAGGCAGTTCTATAGTTTTGTGTGCACCTTATATACTAATAAAGCTGAACCACCTGAGACCTGGCAGTCCAATCTGATTATTCCATATACTCATAATTTATAAAATGTTAGAGAGTAAAATAAATATCTCCATTGTGACAGTCAGATGATGCCACACCCAGACAAGTTCACTAAGATATATAGCTTTAATCATTTCCTCCCAGGTTACCACCTCAAACAGGTGCTGCCTGAAATCTATAAAAATGTCATGCTTGTTAATTAATTCATCCATACACGTCAAAGGGAAAAGAAATATGAACAGTCAAGAACATTATCTGTCAACTCACCCCTACACATTTTACTTTCTCTATAAAAGGTTTGTTATTACTTAGTTTACCACTGAGTCGTTTGAGGTCTTGGGAGAGATGGCAATGGGAACTAAAGATAACTATAGACAGGGCTTGAGCTGATTTGAAATAGACAGGGCTTGAGCTCACATTATAAATGTACTTTCTCCTCTAAGGAAACAAATGTGTTTGACTGGGGTTTCCTTATTGAATAAAGTCAAGATATAATGTCAGGATGATACATAGCTTGAAAAGTTTGAGGACACGGCCTCACTGTGTGGATGGTCCAAGGGCAAGTAGGGTTTCCGCATCCAATGTCTGCTGATCAGGGAAGCCAAGCTGGCGGCCTACAGGGTACCACCCATCTCTGCATAAACCCACAACCCTGCAGCTCATGAGGCACTTTGCCCAGCAGACACCGACAGGCTGGGAGACAAAGATGAACCATGCCATGCTGTAAGCATCTGCTCTGTATGCCATCCATGCAAAATCCTATACTCTTACTCATTCCATTCTCCACTCTTCTCTTGACATACAGAGTACTCATTGTTACTTAAGGAATTATACACTAGGGCTAGTGGTTTCAGACTGGGGAAAGGCAATGATAAACCAAAACCTGATTTAAAGGTTTAAAACTTAACCATGTCTTCACAAGTGTATAAATATATCTAAAATGTTTAAAGACACAAAAGAATTCTTTCTTACTTTCTTAATGAGATACATGGAGGTAAATAACACACACTATTCTTCAGAAGGCCACAAATCTCAATCAGGTATCTCCATCAAGCTGGGAGTGTAACACCATGTCACTGAAACAATGCAACTGCTTGTCAGTAAGAAATGTGTATGTGTAACATCGGACCATTGAGAAAAAGCCATTATCACCATGCTATATTGTTGTGCATTGAGAACAAATGGAGAGGGATCAGGGAAAAGAACAACTATATTGTGTTCAGATCACCTGTTATGTGAAACATTGCTAAGTTACTGTATTTTTGTACACTTGATATTGAAAATTGTATTTCAGTAAATAATAAATACATCCATTAACATTGCATTGTATAAATATTATACTACTAAGTTTCTAATTGAAATATAATAATTTAAGTCTTTCTAGAATCTAAAAAGACCTATAGTGGTATATTTCAATAATAATATCATTTAATATTTAATAATATTTATACAATGTACTGTTAATGGATGTGTTTAATATCTACTGGAATACAATTTTCAACATCAAGTGTAAAAAAAACACAGTAACTTAGTATTTGTGTGTTAAAAAAAAATCTTCATGTTCTCTGAAATATCCATTACGTCTTTATAAGGCATTTCGCAAGTGCCATAATTTTCTATGTATATACTATCCTGTTTGCCCCCATTGCACATGAATTTAATTATTATTAATTAATATTAAGTAAAAAAGCAAAATTCATGCACACATTGGAACAAAAATGTATGCAACTGTAGAATGAGATATTAGCAATCAGTTAATTTGAGCTATTTTTAGCATTTATGAAAACTTATAAAATAAAATGAGGCTAATGCTAATCTCCACTTTGATAACATTAGTGACATACACATACACATGTGTAATACATCTCTTGGGTCAAACTGCTACAATTTACAGTAGAGTAAAGCAACAAATGTAGTAAAGTAAAAGTTAAAAAATAAAAACCCAGGTTCAGACAATATACTGAATGAATTTATAAAATGTTCAAGTAAAATATGGTTGTTGTGTATAGTAAGCTG
>JBCNYG010000006.1:14446460-14456572 GCA_039654305.1 Porochilus rendahli | reverse complement strand
AGGTTCAGACAATATACTGAATGAATTTATAAAATGTTCAAGTAAAATATGGTTGTTGTGTATAGTAAGCTGTTTCATATTGAATTGAGAACAAGTGTGGTATTTTACCTGATGTATGCATGTAATCAGAAGGTTTTTACTGCACCACTGTATAAAAAGAAGGTTGGCAAAAAAGTACTCTAATAATTATAGAGTGCTTGTTAATGCTAGCACTAAAATGATAAAACTGGTTCATTTTTTCCAAATGTTTAGAAATGTTAAAGTACAAATTCAATTACTGTTATGGACATGAGATATTAATGCAGGTATAATGCATTGTATTCTTTGTTAAAATATATACAAATATGTTGAAGAAATCGCACACACATTTATAAGTGTATTACTCTTAAACAGGTTGTAATGTCTGTGATGTTTTGAGATGTCTATAACATACTATTTTTTTCTTGTAAATGCAGCTATGCAGGTTTATTTACATACGCAACCTGCTCGGCTGTTCTACATCATCCTGGTTCCAATATGGTGCCGCGTTATTGAGAGATTTTCATCCAATCACCACTCCAGTCTAAATACAGTTCAATGGGTATGACGTCTCTATAATCAGAGTTTACCATGGCTGATGCTTGCAGTGAATATATATCTAATGCTTCTGAAGCTAGTTTGTTTTTGCATTCGAATCAGTTTTATGAAAAATTTAATGAAGACTCTGACTGAAAAACTACACATTTTTATGCAAATGGTGCCTTCGGGGTTTCAGACGTCTGCCACATAAAATTTGAAATGACACATCAAGTTGAAGCAGTCTTGAGGATTATTACATAAGACAAGTATAAGACTATGAGGACACAACCACAATGTCCATCGATCCAAGTGAACCTCACAGCATTTTTTTTAAAGGACCTCTTGCTTTTGAGTCCCAACAACAAATAGACAAGATTAAGGGCAACAAACCACCATTCATCAAACTGGTGAGTGATTTACAGCCATCCACACATGTGCCTTCAGGAAAGTAGGTACAGAAAATGATGAAGAGTGAATTGAATAGGAATATTACTGATTTCAAAGCTGAAGACAATGTGTAGCATTAGCAAAAGCTGGATGAATTTGAACAAGGCATTGATAGGCAGCATGTTCAGTGATTCTTAGGGTGGCGATGCACGGGTAGAAGTAAAAGTGTAGTTGCTAATTTAGTAAGAAATCTGAATGGGAACTACGTCGTTTTAAGCTGTATAAACTAAAGTAGTTAATTTTTAGTGTGAACTGGCACAACACTGCATAAAAGGCTTCTATAAATAAACATACTATACATGTGGATTTCCAAGCTTGAGAGTTGGCAAGTTTGGATCAGTGGCTCCACTCTAGAAGTGTTTATCCTCTAGCAGCATTTTATCTTTCCCCACAATGACATTTTAAGTTTTCTTTGTTAAGTTTTCAAATGTATAAACTGTTCAGTGCAAACAGCTCTCTGTCTCAGAGTCACTGAACAACAAAACAGCATCGGTTTAGCTGACATGACCCCGTGCGACACACCATTTATCGGCAAACCTACCCTAGAGACTTGGAATGAGCTACGGCTCACTCACCACCGCCTTTCATCAAATTAGGCACATTTAATCTCTGTGTCGAGAGTTTAGCTTCAGGATTTCGTTAACAATTCTTAATAAGCTGACATATTAATACAATAAAATGAAAAATGTTTTCTTCATGATCCTTAAGATAAGGCATTGGGAGGCTAGAGGGGCATATATGTTGGACCATATATACTTATATTTTAAGTGTAATATACTTTAAGTGTCATTAAAACTTTTTATAAGCTTCATGTTACTGTTTATTTAACACACAAACAGTAAAGAAAAATGCACATGTTCATATTTAATTTTAAAGGATTGGGTGTGAAATTGGTATCCCTGATAAATTTAAGCATAATTTCTAACTCACTTAAAGAGAACTATCTGTTAGATGTGGTGTTCATGGTCAAAAGATGTAGGGGGAAAAAACCTATCACAGTAACTTGTAATGTCCAATTACCATGAATTTAACTGCTTTAAATTTAAATTTAAAATTTAAATTTGTAGGAAACTGGATAATTTATCTATATACTGTGATTTAATAATTAGATTTAAAAGGCACTACCAGGGAAAGTATCACATTTCACTAATTGACTTTTACCTGAGAAGGTCGCATTCCAAGATATGCAAACTGATGGTAAACTTTGCAGGCAAGGAAAATCTTTTCACATTAATAAGAGTTCAGTTCCATAATGCTAAAATGGCCCTACAGCATTGAATTACTACAAGGCTGAATCATCCTACGAAAGTGAAATTATGCAGCAGTGTTTCAGTTTCTGCCAATGTAAATCAAGATTCATGTTCTCCAATGTACCTTAATAACCCTTCAATTCCCAACTGTACCTGAAATTACCCCAGTCCTAAATGTTAAAATGATTTTCACACTTCAGCAGATGCAGTGGATAGTTTATTAAAGAGTTTCTTATTCACATTTATACCATAGTGATTTTAAATGCTGTTATCTAACAAAGAAACACATAATCATCAATATGATGAAGTATATGGTAGTCGACATTTATTTAACATTTATGAAAGGGCTCCAGTGTAAGAGCTTTGTAAGGGTCGAACTACTGCAAGCTTTTTTTTTAAAGGCTGGTAATGAAACTTTTTGAAGCTGTCATAGTGTAACTTAAAACTAATTTGATCTTTTGACTTGCAAAAGTATTCATACTCCTTAAACTTTTCCACATTTTGTCATGTTACAACCACAAACATAAATGGATATTTCTGGGATTTTATGCAATAGACCAACAAAAAGTGGCCATTACTTATATAGTGAAAGGAAAATTATGGTTTTCAAAAGTTTTTACAAATAAAAATCTGAATGAAGTAGTGCACATTTGAATTCAATCCCCTTTACTCTGACACTCCTAAATAAAAATCTTCCTTCAGAAGTCACCTAATTAGTAAATAGAGTCCACCTGTGTGTAATCTAATTTCAGTATGAATACAGCTGTTCCGTGAATGACTTGGAGGTTATTTAGAGAACAACAGTGAACAAACCGCATCATCAAGCTTCGAACATCTCATGGAGCACTGTTCAATCCATCATCCGAAAATGGAAAGAGTATAGCACAACTTCAAACCTAACAAGACATGGCTGGCCACCCAAACTGACAGGCCAGGCAAGGAAAGCACTGATCAAAGAAGCAGCCAAGAGGCCCATGGTAACAGCTAAGGGGGGAGAATACAAATGCATGCTGCACTTTTCAGATTTTTATTTTGTTAAAAATAAAATTCCTTTGTAGCGCAGTGCAGTGGAATTCTTGAATCAGAAGGGAAGCATTTACTTGTAAAAACATATGTTTGTGACGGTAGTTCTGATTGTAATAAATTATACATTTTAAAAAATTCTGTTACTAAATACAATAGAACTTCAATGGAAAGTTTTTATCTCTTGGTCACATGACAATCTTTTGTCTTATTAATTCCAAGAGAGAAAACAGAGTCGGGTGAATAAGTGTTTACTATAGGTATAATGTAAACACCAACTGGAACTAACTTATTTTGTGGACATTCCTTTAAGGTACTATAAGCAGTTAACAAGCATGATAAAATCCTTATAAATGAACTTCAAATCATCCCTGGTAAATTGCTGTCATATAAGCAGAATAAAATGAAAATTATGCTGCCATATTACACCCTGCTTTGTGGCATGCTGTAACACACCCAGGTATATATCATTTTCATATAAAGCACTGTTGTGTCACTCGCTCATCATTCGCCAAACCGTTTTCTCCTTAGGGTTGCGGAGGCTGGAGCCTAGCTCAGCCAACACTGGCCGAAGGCAGGGTACATCCTGAAGCCAAAGTCTGTTGTGTCATCAAAAATAAATAAAACAAACAAACAAACAAGCAAACAAATAAATAAATCCTCACTGTAATTCAGAATAATCAGATTAAAACACTCAAGAATACCACAGCACTTAGGAGAACACTGACACAGTGGGAAATATTAGGGGAATTGGAGAGCATACTGACATTTTACATGTCTCAGCATGACAAATAAGTCAAATTTATACATTCGTTACACTTTGAAAAACTCAGTTTGTTATTTCGACATTGAACTGAGATTGATTCGTGGTGTCCCGCCTCTTGCGCCATGATTGGCTAGTTCACATTCTGGAGTTTGCCGATTGGATAAAACAGTCAGTAGCAGGAACTTGACTACGGTCAACAAAACGGAAACGTGAAGCCAAGTTTAAAAAAAGTGTACTGTCACTCGCGTTTACATTATTTTATTCATTCATTAATTCCTTAATTCATCTAACAAAATAAGCAACTATGCTGTCGCACCGAGACAATGTATGACTTAGTTCTAACACTCTACCTGGCGTTGTTGTGAAACGGCTGCTTTCAGCAGATATTAGCATGCTAACAGAGTAAGCGTTAGGTTAATGATTTGCAGTTATCAGGTTTTAAGCCTAAGCAAACTAAGGGTCGATAGCCTCAACAACTGAGCTGACCAGAGAACATGACATCGCTAAAGTTTTGCGCCAACATCTCCTGGTTGTTCACGGAGCTGCCCGAGTTGAGTGAGAGACTGCGAGCAGCTGCATGTGCAGGTTTCCAGGCTGTCGAAGCAGCTTGGCTGTATAACTCTGACCTGAGTGAGCTGCAGAAAGTCCGTCAGCTAACAGGACTGCAGGTGGTCCTGATTAACACCCCCCCGGGTAAGAGCACGCAGACATGCCAGAGACAAGTTCAACTAAACACCCTCGTTTACACTAGAGAATAACATGCAGTCGTGGCTGATGTTTTAAAACCCTTGATTTCCAATATTATGTACCTGATATCATTTGTCTTCTTCAGGGTCCACAGGGTTTGTCGCTCTGTGGTGTATAGCCTTCTGTGGTGTATAGCCTCTCCATCTTTGTGTCTTCACACACCGACTTTAAGCTTTTCACCAGTAGCAATAAATGAAAGATTCTGTGTTCTAATACCCAAGTCAACCCCCCAAAAATGTGTAATGTGCAGATGGTGTTATGAGGTCTAGATGTCAGCTCAAAGGAATCTTAAACGTGCTCGGGGCAGTGAGAGCACCTGATCCATCCACTCATCCATCAACAGTAACCTTAGCCTGGTCAGAGTTGTGATGAATCCAGTGCCAATATCCGGAAATCTAGACATGGCTACACTTTAGCGCACCATTCACACATTAATTTAAATTTAGGGGTAGATTGTATTTACAAATTCACCAACTCACCTGCTTTTAGGAGGTTGGAGAAAACTTGAGAACCCAGAGGTAACCTGCATAGACACGGAAAAAACATGGGAAAACTCCACAGAGATGGTAACCTCAGCCCAGGATCAACCAGGGACCTTGGATCTGCCTGGATTTACATTTACAAATTTGCCAGACACTTTTATCCAAAGCTACTTGCATTTGGGCCTGAACATCATGTTCTAAAATACTTATTATATATTATACTCAAAACGTTTTTGAATTGGACCTTGAAATTTTGCATGTGTTCATGTTGAAACATGTTCTATGTCTGGTTAAAGTTTAATTGAATTCTAGGATGGTCACCTGAGAACCTCTAGGTGAATTGACATGTAATGACCCCATTTTTAGATTGTCTGATAGGTCATATTGGAAAAATTAACTCCTAAGGATTGTGAACTGACATTGTCTTCTGTACAACATGTACTTGTAAAAAATCACTATATCACCCACGTCACATTCTATCCTATAAGATACACTGTTCAGACTTAAAGGGGTGCCTTTAGAAGTGTTACAGAAATGCATATTGTATTGTGGATCAGCTTAATTATATGCACGGTCACGGTGCAACTTATATTTGCTTTAGAAATCGGACTCTTTATTATTGCAATTATTTTTCAGGTGATGTAAAGAATGGTGAACTGGGCATGGGAGCAGTGCCGGGGAGAGAACAGGATTTCAGACAGGGTTTGGCTCATGCTATAAAGTATGCTAAAGCACTAGACTGCAAGAGGTATCATTAGATTGTTACTAATGTGTTTTAGTACAATATTTTCTGGGCTACAACATATGTATTAATAATATATTAATTGAAAACACACACAATCATAAGTTTAGATGTTGAAATAAGTGTTTCAAAAATGTATCTATTTTTCATTGTTCATTAATTTAGAAAAATATGTTGATAAATGATTATATAACTAGTTATATATTTAATTAGTAGCAATCTTACTAAGGAATGCATTTATATCAGAATCAGAATTTGATTTGAAAATGATTTTAAATGGAAAAAAAGAAAGAATTTAACAAAACCATTTGTTTTCATTTAGTGTTAAGCAGTAAAGAGCTAATCTAGTAAATTTTAAAAAGCCTTCTCAGTAATATTCCCTCATGAAGGTATTTGAGATGATGTGCAAATGAATACTGTTAAAATCTAAACATATAAAGTAATTTTGACTAGTGTAACACATTTCTCGGTTACTGCAATATTATTTCATAATGGTGATTCACTCTACATTCCTGATGAATTCACTGTACATGTTTCTGTTATTTCTGTGCTGTTATAGGTCTGTGCTGTGTTCTGTATATTATAGCTCTTCATCTTCTTCTGTTTCCACTCCCCCCCATATTTCATTGACATGTTTCTTCATTTAAGACTGTATGTGTTGATAATGTGTGTGCTGCATTGCTCTCCTAACATGGACAAGTGGGAATTAGGCTCACAGATTTTAAATCAGGTTTCTCTGCAGGATCCATGTGATGGCAGGGCGGGTACCTGCAGGGAAACAGCTGTCTGAGGTTGGTGAGGAAATGGAAACCACCTTTGTGCAGAACCTGAAACATGCTGCTGAAACTCTAGCAAAGGTAAAAGAACCCTTAAACACTGTTTGTCTCCTTCTGTCAAGGCTGGTGTATTATTAGAGCAAATTATATTGGCAAGAGAAGCAATGGCCTTGTTTGTGTTGGAGGAGATTCCTCCTTTTCTGTGGCAGGTGGTGAATGTTTATTTATGTCTAATGTCAGCACTACAAAATGTCTATCAGAAGGAAGGCAAACTGTAGCATAAGGACTGTCATCAAAATCTTAGCGATAGCTGTAATAAATAAGACCTGATCGCAAGCAGAGTAAGTAAATGTATAATTTTCTTCTTTTAACACATCCAGTGTTTGGAGAGTGTTAATAGGTTAAGACGATACTGTGAAGGCCCTTGAATAATGGTGCAACAGTGGCAGATTGATGTTGCTGGTGTTCAAACCCCTGGCTGTAACGCAAAGTCTGAGCAGTAACGCAAAGTCTTAACCCACTGAGCCACCACTGCCCTTAAGTCAATTTAAGCTTATTGTTAGGCCAAAATAAAAACAAGATTCGGAAACCAAAAAGCCGTAGAACACTACTCGGACAGCTTGGATGTGAGCATGCTTTACAAAGCATGCAGACACAAATACACTGAGCAATGGGTCAAAAACAGCTTAACATAAATCATAGACGAGACAGCCTTCTGCACTTATGTTTATAGTACAAAATATATATTTGTACTTTCCAGGCTGTAATAATGTTGAGTTCCAAGCACAGTGTCAGATCTAACTTGCCTGTAGTAGTGCAGTATTAAATGTTGCTGTAGGTTAAATGCTTAACCTACTGATCACTAACTCTTAACCAAGAAGTCAAGGCTGGAAAGGGCAGTGAACAAGAATTAGGAAGAGCACAAGAAACATCTGAGGCAGTTTCTTGAAGGTTGGATACAATTTCTTAAATGAATAACGAACATTTTAAACAACACAGTTCAGCACCCTACAACTACATTGATTTATTGCCAATTCAAGACAGATTTATGTTAGATTTGAATCTCATCTAATGTAATATTTTTTTGTAAAACCTTTTGTGTGAAAACAGAAACATTTTCACATCACAAACTGACATGTTTATTATTTTTATTTTGAACTTTGCATGTTAAGTTAGGTATATAAATGAGGAAGAAGGCCAGAAAGATTTCACTAGGAGCAACAAATACAATTTACTGCTAATTTCCATATTGTAAATCTAGAAATAAAGTGTTTTTCAGTGTTTGTATCATTAGTAAAATATATTTTGAAGTCTGCGATTGCCTGGCGAGCTGTCCAGGGTGTACTCTGCCTTTGCCCAGAGTTGGCTGAGATGGGCACCATCCTTCCCGCAATCCTAATTAGGATTAAGTGGTTCAGAAAATGAATGAATAAATCAGTATTTTGAAGTGCAATGCTTGTTTAATTTTCAGGAAGGCATTATGGGATTGATTGAGCCTATCAACACAAGGATAACGGACCCTCAATACTTCCTGGACTCACCACATCAGGGTAACTCTGGAATAAATTCTGAGTCACTGTATAGGCTCTGAAATATACATCTTATTTAAAATTTAATTTGTCTGATTACCACATACCAACTATTATCCCACATACCAGCTGCCAGAACCAAATTCTTGCAATATTGTTTCAAAAGTTTGTACATCCATTAATTCAGAATATGACTCTCTGATTAAGATTTAGGTTTAGGACTAGGTTTAGGAGCACACATTGCACACCTGAACCTTTTCTAGCATTACTATGGCCTCCATGTGTAAATGGCTTATTCTGGGATAAACAGCAACATTTCCGGGGCATGGAATACTAAAATAAAAGTTGTCTTTCTGGTTAGTTTTTGTCACTAATGCAATTTTTGACAGTCTGTCCTTTGACAAATGATAAAGAAAGATTGATGCACAAGTTTTTATGAGAGGATTTTGAACCATCTTCAGGGTTGTCAAAATGTTATGGATGTTACTGTGTCAATACTTGACCTACAGGTTTCAACAGAGGCAACTCCAAAGAATTCCTTCACATAAAATGTTTGATACACTTATGCTGATTGTCTACAAAACATTGTATGCTGCTGATATCATTAGATACTTAGATAATTACATTAGTTAAGAGTAATGGGTGTTACCCAGTCGGTTCCCTGAATTAATTTTTTCATTGCATGATACAGTGGATTTTATGATGGCTAAGTAAACATTTGACATAATGTCATACATTTTAAACCTTGTTTACTTCCATGTAGGCAAGAACTAAATAGATCCAGGTGAATATGAGATTCTACGTTACGGAAATTTTGCTGTTTATCCCAGAATGAGCCAAATACAAGCCGAAAACCCCATATGGACGGGGCTTTTGAAGGTATCCAAAATGACACAATGAAAGAAAATGAGTGTCTTTCACTTCCAAAATTCCAAACTATCCAATTTCTTGTATTTTTTTTTTTTACCTTAAATGTATGACATCATTAGATGTCACAGACTCACACACCAAAACTTCTAAATCCAACGTTAATATTATTTCCTATCTCCAGATTCTTGTAGCTGATGGTGCGCAGTGCATGCAACTGTTAGAAGTAGAAAGTAGGGAGAAATATCAACCTCTCTTGGTACAGAAACTGGCCAAGAACCTCAAGGTGTATCTCGATAAAGCCTCAAGCAATGTAAGCACTGCCTGGGCAGACTTTGATGCTGCAGAAGCGGTTCTCGCAGAGGCCTTTTAGAAACTTGGAATGTGATTTGATGATGATCATTCATAATATACATGTACAAATGAACATTTACATTTTCCATTTCTATGAAGGTAATTGTTTGTATTATAATTTGATTATTATACTTTTCCAAATCGCATTACTTTTAGGCAATGTTTTGAATTTTGATAATTCCAACCAAAATAATCTCAAAGGAGGGTAGTATTGAAAGTTATTTGACTTATATCACAATGAGTTATGTACTTTGATGACATTTTAATTTTTGTTGTTGAATGTAAGTGCTATGAACATTGGAGCATGTAAGTAAAAAACGATACCTTCGTTATTATTAATATCATCATTTTTGATAGGGAATGGAGAGTTTCTGTGTGGCATAGTGACTTCATTATTTGTGATTTTGAATATATAAAGTTTTTGTTGTTTTGCCAATAACTTGAAATTGGATTCCGATAGACATATTGTTACTATTGGACTTGAATATAAACATGTGGTTTCTGGTTCTTTTAATCCCAGTTGTAAGAGTGTAGGCTTAACCATTCTTGAGATATTGATTTTCAGCAAAAT
>JBCNYG010000006.1:14421937-14432284 GCA_039654305.1 Porochilus rendahli | reverse complement strand
CTGTCGCCGCGGGCTTGCTCATTAGGGATGTGTAGGGGGTTGTAGAGAAATTTTTAGATTCCTCCCCAATTTAATTTTACTGTGTAAAGCTGCTTTGCGACAATGTCAATTGTAAAAAGCGCTAAACAAAACCGAATTGAATTGAATAGCCCACCTTAAACCAGTGTAGGCTGAGCTAGGCACCAGTCTCCCCGCGACCCTTGTAGGATTAAGCATTTCAGCGGGCGAGTGAGTGTTTATTCAAATAAACAGTCAGTCAATAATGTTAATTATAGATAACAGTAGTGTACTTGAACAAAAGGTACACATACATTTAAAATAAAAGTACATGGACATATGCACTAATAAGCTGACTTCTACAATTTACTATCAGAATTGGGAATTGTGCCACAAATCTGAAGTTTTTGGATAAAAATGGATCATTTATCAAAAGATGATGAATTCTGATTGAAATATCTTTGTACTCTTTGCAGGTTCCACAGAAGAAGGCCTGAACTGGGTGCAAAAATACTGGGAGGGTAAACACTGACGAGTCAATGCTATAGTCACTATTCAACTGTTTATTAGTGGTCACCAACCCTGTTCCTGGAGACTGCTTTTCCTGAAGGTTTCATCTAAAACCAAAATCAAATACACTTCTTTTAACTGATCAAGAACATTTTGGGCAATGATTATCTGGTCAGCCTGGCATTATTATGAATGGAAATAAAGTTTTCCGAGAGGTAACGCTCTAGGAACAGGGTTTTGGTGACTACTACACTGTATGGTGCATTAATTTTCGACACATTTTTGAAAGTGTGGTTTGGGACCAGTCCCAGGTTTCAGTGTTGTTAGAATACAATGGGGCTCTTTTTGTTAGGTACCTGCTGTCAGCAACATTTAATCTAGGATGAAATCTCTTACTCCCATATACAGGGAGATTTAACACGTCTTGCATGCTTTGCAGAAACCATGGCTAGAAAATGTAGGCACATTTTTTGAAATTGGGGCAGTAATTGCACATAGATTTACTGATAGAAGTGTTTGGATGGAGCCTTTTGTCTGGAACTATAAAAGTCTAGAACAGAGCATTGTTAAAGGCTGCACGTACATCAATATGTATTTCAAGGAAATTGCTATAATGTACAAATTTAAACTTTTTCAATGCAATGTTATGGTAGCAAAAGGACAATAACGGCACCTTTCAGGTGGGTATGAGTTTGTCATCCATAGAACTGTGGTGAATAATTAAATAAATACATTTTTAAAAATCACATGCATTTCATTAAACACACTTACCTTATTACCTTTGTCCATGCAAAGTATGTATAAATTGCTCTTCAATGGTTCATCAGTGTGTGTATCCAACCATATGGTGCTGTTAACACTCTGCTGCTTTTACAAATGTCTTGCGGACACTTGATCAGGCTTAAAAGATATTTAATTTAATATAATATTATCTATCACTATGTTGTATTTTAATTATTAGGTATTTGAGATTTCACATTTTATATTTTGTCTGTTTTTAACACCATGTGAATCCATGGTTTACTTGATATTTGAATAACTTTGAAAGAAGAAGCAAACATTAAAATGTAGTGGTAGTATTTTTGACTTGTATCAGCATGGTATTGTTTGGTGGTTATTGTTCAGGTATTAGAAAAGTACAAAAAGCATCTTTAAGAATTGTAATTCTTAAATTGTGCAGCAATCCTGCCCATTACCGGGTCATGCAACCTAAAATGTCATTGGTGCATCTTTTCCAAGAATCCACCTGGTTGCTGGTTGTCTTTTTCTGTCTAAAGCGATGGTGATCTACAGTAAGTGTACACCTACAAAGTGACCTACATGTTAACTGTACATACATACAGGACACAGCAATCCGCTATCAGTTTCTCTTTTATTGTAACATTGCATACTTACAAGTTATTTAGTATGTACATTATGTACAAGTCCTGTCATTTCAATTATAATATTGCCTATATGCAATCAGCATGACTCAGCATCCAGTGTCCTCCATTAAAAAAAAGCAAATCAACAGAATGCATAAACATATCAACACAGTCTACACATGGTCTACTACAGTTAATTTTCATTTGAAGCACTCCAAATGGCTTCTTAATATTTGGCAGACGCACACACACACACACACACACAGCCCTAAGGTAGATGTGGGGTGTATGTTACTAGACATTTCCCTGCTGCTTTGTCTGTAAACAGAGACACAGACTCACACAATAACAGAATTAAGCCGAAAATTTTGATTTTCAAAGCTCCTCCTCACAATGTCAAGACAGTTTCCACAAGAAAGAAAGAAAGAAAAAAACTAGGCACTTCTGGGTTGACAGTAATGGCAGTAAGGAAATTCTGCACATTTTGATGGAAGAAATGGTGATTACGAACAATAACGTGAGCGTACACACACTGGTATTCTGGTGTCATCAGGTGGTCACACACTTCCATATTCCCTAACAGGTCAGTCATTCATACGCATCATAAACACCGGAGATGAGTAAATGGTCATGTTAAGTCAAAGGTGCTGTCACTTAACCTTTGACTCACCAGTCAGTCATCTTTTTCTGATGTTCTCACTCATTTTAGTGGGACTGGTTTAAAAACAATCAAACAAATAAAAAGTCTATCATCACTGGTCATCAGCCAAAAAAAAAAGCCTTTTGAAAAAATAAGACAATTCTGAATAAGACAATTCTGACTTTGGAAAACCATCATGATACCACCAGACTCTTCTACTCACCAAAGGCAATTTGATGAATTGTAATGTCCTGATGACTAAATGCAATTAACACATATAGAAGTTTGTCAATCTGAGTCGTTCAGTGTGAGGTAGTTCTTTCATTCCAGCAGCACTGGATTACGTCAACCACTCTCTCAAAAGCTCAACCGTCACCCAACATTGGCTAACAAACTGGATTGTGTTTGTTAGGTAGAAAATAATGACGCTTCTACAATTCCATTCTCACCAGTTCATCTACATCTTTAGTTTTCTAAAAGCCAGCTGCTAATATTAAAATGGATAAGCATGTCTTGACAGATTTATTTATCACCAACGTACAGGTCAAGGCTAGATAATTGCACATGTGTTTCTTGATAACACACAAACACACACACACACACACAGACAGCAGGCTTGTGCATACATCCTTTGTAAATGTTCACAGTGCCTTTTACTTGTTAAAAGTGTCCTATAGCAGGCCTGTCCACAGGTTGTAGCAGGCTGTGTTGATTACAGACTCAAGGTGGTGGTACATAGAGACAAGCTGCGGAGGGGGACTGCTGCTTGGCTGCGCCTGGGATGGCAACGGCTCCCTAAAAACCACTTTTAAGCTCTGAGGAGGACAATGTAGAAGGTCAATATGAATTCATACTGCCTTAACAGTTATGTTCAAAGAATTAAAGTTCTAGGGTCAGCATTTAAAACAAACCGTTTTTCCTGCTTGGGAGTCCAGAAAAACAAGCACGAAGCAGTCGGTAAACTTCTGGTTAAGGACAGCCTGGAAAAGAATGACACTCAAAACTGTAATGTTTAAATTCCTTTCCTTTTCATTCACTTTACACTCTGATCTGCAAAACCCATTTAGGGTCAACTAGCATTAAGGGATTAAACTGCCTTTTAGCAAAGAGACTACCGGCAGCAATCTTTAGAAAGTAGATTTTTTTGGGGATGCATTTCCATCAAGTCCCTTGTTTTGTTTTTGTTTTTTTGTTGTTTTTTTTTATCTGGAGTCTCTCATTTAAAGAATTATGCAGAAATGAATCTCCTGACAGTCCAGAGTCGCTGACAATTATTCCATGTTAAATTCACTTAATCCCCTCTGAGACTTTAATTTAATGTTTTTTAAGGTACGCATTGTCACTCCTAACCACAAAGGTCTAAAATGCAAAATAAGTCAGCCACCTTCTTTCAGAAAGTAAGTGTAACAAGCTCAGTTTAATTTAGTAAACTTCAAGGTGACTCAAGGCTTCATGCTGATAAATGATTTCATGCTAATTTGCTGAATAAATTATTTAAAAAAACATAAAAAAAATACCATGATAATTTAAACACAAAAGTTGCCTAAATGCTTATAATTAAAGATATCTGAATGCAAGCGGTGTTTTCTAAAGAGCATGGACAAAAGATTTCTGCCATGTGAGCTGCATAGCTGGACTCAGAGAACCCTATAATTGGATATAACTTACAAACATCAACAAAAAAGCATACGTATGTCTTGGAATCCGCTTGTGTTCTGTTTTTAGGAAAATTTCATATGAATGGCCAAAATTTGAGCCTTACAAAAAAAATCTTCACGTTATTTACATTTAAGTTCAATTTTGATTCTTTTCCTAGAGGCAGTTACCTTTTTAACATTTTTATGGCAAGTGTTTTGAAAGTTGAGACTCATAATGATGTCATTAAGGACCAGGTTAACATTTTTTATTTTTATACATTTAGAATCATCAGAATACTTTATTGATTGTGTAATTCATGCCATTTCCTACAAAAATTTGTGTTGGCAGTGGCAAAAAGGAATAGATAATAATAGACCACAGGGGTACAGATGCTATTGCCAGCAGGACCATTGAATATTTGTCCAAAATGAAGACTCAAAATATTATGATAATAATATAGGGAAAAAAATAGAGAAAAAGTCACAAATTGACTGCAATGGTGACCCATAGGCGTATAAGTTGACCCATATAAACCAATCCAAACCAAGACCTTCTAGCAGGGAACCCATCCAACACAAAGGGTGATTCTGTGTCATTTCCTTTACCATATTACCAGGAATTGACAAGTCTAATATATAAAAAGTTACACTGTGACCTTGAAACAAGGTTAAAGTGACCCATATTCACGCCTACCTTATTTGCCCCTGAGGGGGACCCTTACACCAAATTTGATAAACATATATAATTTCCTTTCAAAGTTAATGGTCAGACAGTAACAAAGACAGAACCCTTTTCTATAGCTCCCACTTTCCTCATCTTTGGTGACGGCAGAAGCTAAACACCACTACCTCTGAGTGGGAGCCAATATCTGAGAAATTTGATTGAGAATAACTTTCAACAAGTGCTCTCTTCCCCTACATGAAAATGTGGTGGCAAAATCGATATTTTTTTTTACATGTATCAACTTTTCAATTTTGAACAGTTAATTCCAACACAGAGCACTGTATAATAATAGGAAAATTAAATAAATAAAAAAATTGCTATTAATTAGTTGTTCAAATATGAAGTATGTAACCCATGATAAAATCAAATTAAAAGTGAGTTTGCAGTCTTACTATGCCTTTACATCATCCATAAAGACAATTTGCCTGCACAGCTGTATGCCAGCTAGCAAAATCACTGGCTCCATTTCATTACTGTTAATAAATGCTCCTGAGCATTATTTTTCCAAACTTGTCTTTTTCTAGCATTATTTTCCTTACATAAATAACAAATATTATTTGTTATACCCAAAATATGAAAATACAAGCTCCATTAGTAGGCTGCTTTAAACTGTTAAACACTTACCAGGTACTGAATGCCACAGTCATCGACAAAGTGCCTGCAGCTCTGTGGGAAACGTGAAAGTAGCACCTTAATTAGACTCTGGTACCAGGCAGGATTCATTGTCAGAAAGCATTCCTGTCAACATTCAAAGACTTGCATCAGAAATCAGATCAAGTACTGTACAGGAATTATACAGAAAAAAAAAATAATTAGGAACAATGATTATTCTAATTATTATGCACAGGCTACTTAGATTTCAATGCATAAGAATAACTTGTAACCTCTGGAGCTTGGATGCTAACAAAATATCTGGATATGAATTTAACACCACAAAATAATTTTATGTGGTGAATTTCATTAATGTTTTTAAGAATCCAGGATGCTTAATATAAATGTCCTAATTTATATATCAGTACTTGTGACATTTCACATTATATAATTTTAGGTATATATTCATATTTTAAATACACTGCCCAGTCAAATAAAAAGGCTCACACTAATATTCTGTTGGATCAAATTTAGCTTTAATTACAGCAACATGAAAACATTGATTTCCATCCAGAGTTGGGTTAATTTTTCATCTTGAATTGATGATGGGAAAATCAAACCACTCCACAAAGTCTTCTCGAGCACATCCCAAAGGCTTTTAGAAGGGTTAAGGTCAGGATCCTGTGGTGCCAGTTCATGAGTGAAAATGTTTCTTCATGCTGAACCATTCTTTCAATATTTGAACCTTAATTTTGTATCCATTAATGGAAATTTACTTCAGGAAAGAAAAAGACCTTTCATGTCATAACCTGGTCATTCTATATATTAAGGCCATCAGCTGATTTCATTTTAATGCCAGATAATTTTGCTCTAATTTCTGCTTTGATACCAGATTGTGTGATGTATATAACGTTTATAAATAAGTAATTATTTATCAAGTCAAATACTTAATAGCACAAAGCTGAAGTGGTTAATAGGCATGTGAAGCAGAATCAATGGAACAACCTATCTTTCCCTTCTGTTATCTCAATTCTTCCCAATTATTGTGCAGTTAGAGATAACACTTAAGGCCAACTTTCCTGAAGATGTGAAAAGATGGTGCATTACAGAAAAATCAAATGCATTACTCACTATAAATGCTATCTTCAAGACTCATCATTTAATGTGTTATCTTGTCATAACAAAATATGTTAGTTATGCTCTTAACATCAGAGAACAGAAAGAAACTGATAATGCATTGCCTCCCTAGACTTAAGTGCATTCTATAAAGGAAAATCTTTTACTTCAGCAAAGAAGCAGGACCATCAGGATGTTTTGCACACTTGCAAACTAAATTTAATTTTTAAAGTAAATCTAATTCTTGGCATCTTTCCTCTCAATGCCTTATCGGCGTGTGCAGAAACACCTCCTCAGGCTCCATCCATCCTGCCATTGTGAGCCTGCCCACGCCTGACAGTCGCGTACATCATCCAAACGAACGTATTAGAGACAGCGTATCTGAACAATATCGATTTCCGACTTAATTTTGTGAGAAAAAAACGCAGAGATGGTGTGTGCTTGGTAGTGCTGGCTTCAGGGGGAATTATCAAAAGACATTTTTAAGCAGGTGAGGAAAGTCTGTACCACAGGAAATCAGCACTGGGTACTAATAACCTGCTGAGTAACATTACAGTAGAAATACCTATTTATAACCTGCAGTTTTAGGGAATTTAAAATAATGCTGTCCTTATGCCACCTTCTGCCAAGGAAAGAGCTTTGGAAAGTTAACAATGGCAAAGACATCATGACTATAAAGGCTGCCTTCTTCCAGGTCCAGAGACGGTATTTTTTTATTATACTACTATGGTTGGAGTGATGGTGGTGTAATGGTTAAGGCGCTGATCAGAAGGTTTGGGGTTAAAACCCTACACCATGAGGCTGCTCCTGTTGGGCCTCGTCTCAAGGATTTTGAACAAACTTATCCACATAGAACACTGATCCAACATACAGGTGTGAAAAACATGTAAATAAAAAACCAATAGGACACTTTTTTTTTTTATCACACCTATTCTCCCACACACACTCTCTCTTCAGCATACTCATGTTCACACACACACACACACACACACAAGAGTGTAACTGACAGTTAGAAAAACAAGATGCTCAAGAATGTGTGTAATGGGGAATAAATCCGCTGGCTGTGTGCTCAGGGTAAGGTGTAGCAATTTGAGCTCAGACTTGTGAACTGCTGCTCTGATACACCAGTCTTTATCACTCTCCAGCATGATTAGGAACTTTTTCTGTATTATCACCAAGTTATCATCAAGTGATGGAAGTGTTAATTTGGTATGACAAACTTGCTGGAACAACTTAACAGTAACAACAAACCCACCAGGTGAAAGCAGGTTATGCACAGTGGGAGTGTTTGATATGCAAGCATGAGCTGCGTGACAAACAAGGAAACTGCTATGAGATTATTCGAACATTCAATTTTCGAGCTTCTGACTCTTATCAGCTATTTTTCTGCTGCTAAGTGATGAGTGTAGTGTTTTCTCGTTGGAGCTGTACGTTACTGCAGCTGTCACCTACCCATCAAAAGCAACTGAGATGCCCAGAACACAACATGGACCGCAAGAGCTATGTATTGTTCTAGCAGTTTCCTAAAGGGTCACTTCCCTGAAAGCTTTGAATGCAGTATGTGTCCAAGTGTAAGAACAAGTCAGTGAGAGAGAGAGAGAGAGAGAGAAAGCTCAGTGGGAAGAAAGAAAGAAAGAAAGAAAAAGTGGATGACCAGTGAATTGATGAAATTAACTTGTGTTGTGTCCCTGCCACTCGTGTCATCTTAGCTTCCTTTGTTTCCTGTTCTGATTTAGCCTAATTCAGCACATAGAGCACTTCATTTTAACAGATTATAAGTGGGCATTAATTCAGTGCTTGCAAAAGCCCTCTTTTTTTAACCCCCTTGGCATTTTTCATGTTTTGTTGCCTCACAACCTGGGATTAAAATGTTTGCATCATTTTTGTTTACAGTACATGCCTACAACTTGAAGAGGTGATAAAAAAAAAACTTTATTGTAAAGCAAACAACTACTAGGACAAAATAACAGAAAACCTCAGCGTGCATAACTATTCACCCCCTAAAATCAGTACTTTGTAGAGCCACCTTTTGCAGCAATTACAGCTGCAAGTTGCTTTGGATAAGTCTCTATGAGCTTGCATATCTTGCCACTGGGAGTTTTGCCCATTGCTCACAGCAAAACTGCTCCAGCTTTCAATCTTTGAATTGAAATGACGTCTGGGCTTTGAGAAGGCCATTCCAACACATTTAAATGTTTCTCCTTAAACCACTCGGGTGTTGCTTTAGCAGTATGCTTCTGGTCATTGTCCTGCTGGAAGACGATCCTTTGTCCCAGTATCAAATCACAGGCAGTCTGAAGCGAAAATGTTTCACTGTGGGGATGGTGTTCTTGGGGTGATGGGCTGTGTTTGGTCAGTTCCAGACATAGCATTTTCCTCGGGGGCCGAAAAGTTAAATTTTAGTCTCATCTCACCAGAGCACCTTCCTCCATACATTTGGGGAGTTGGCCGCATGTCTTTTGGCGAACCCACTTTATTTTTAACACTAAGTAATGGCTTTTTTTCTGTCCACTCTTCCATAAAGCCTAGCTCTATGGAGTGCAAGTCTTATTTGGTCCCATGCACAGACACAACAGTCTCTGCTGTGGAACTCTGCAGCTTCCTCAGGGTTACCTTTGGTCTCTGTGCTGCCTCTCTGATTAATGCCCTCCTTGCCCGGTCAGTGGGTTTTGGTGGGCGGGCAGGTTTGTTGTGGTACCATGTTCTTTCCATTTGAAGATGATGGATTAAATGGTGCTCTGGGGATCATCAAACAATTTGGACATTTTTTTATAACCCAACCCTGACTTGTACTTCTCAAAAACTTGTATGGAGAGCTCTGGGGGCTTTCAGAATAGGTGTGTTTATACTCACACATCATGCAACGGGGCTTCATAGCAAAGGGGTGAATACATATGCACGTGCCAATTTTTTATATATATTTTTCTCATTCTACTTCACAAACTTACATTATTTTGTGCAGATCCATCACATAAAATTCAGATTAAAAAAAAAAAATAATTACAGGTGCTAAAGTAAGAAAATATGTAAAAAGCCAAAGGGGGATACTTTTGCAAAGCACTGTATGTCTAATATGTCATATGACAGCACATTATTTTCTCTCCAATTAAGTATGCTTTTGGACATCACAGTTAAAAGGAAGTGCAGAAACATGCACAAGTAGGATATCACAGTAGATATAGTTATAAAGAGTCTCAAATGTGATCCTCAATTAATGGGGCTCTAAACAAAATAATGTGCACCCACAATTATAAATAAGGATGATATTGTATATGAAATACCACATTGAATACATCAGTAATTTAACAACAATTCTGTGAAACTAGAACATGGGTAGCCATGGCCTAAGGGTTACAGAAGCTGGTTTGGGACCAAAAGTTTGCTGGTTTGATTCCCGAACCAGCAGGAAACGCGTGGCGGTAGGGGAAGATGCTTGGGGTGGCTGCTTTCACTATTTAGCCTTTTTTTCCCGCATCCTGTGAGTGTTGCCCTTTAAATGTTTTATAGGCTTCAGTAAATGCAACTCAACGGTGCTTGGTAATATCCAGGTGATTGTCATTTATCACAATATGCACAAGTCAGGAAAAAAGTCAGGACCACAAAACCATTTGTAAATCTGTTTTTTTTCCATTGAAGCCAATGAAAACATTAATAGACAGCTTCACTAAACATCTATAAGGGAGGCCCATTGCATGTGTTTGTGTGTGTGTGTGTGTGTGTGTGTGTGTGTGTGTGTGTGTGTGTGTGTGTGTGTGTGTGTGTGTGTGT
>JBCNYG010000006.1:14405983-14421354 GCA_039654305.1 Porochilus rendahli | reverse complement strand
GGTGAATACATATGCACATGCCAATTTTTTATATATATTTTTCTCATTTTACTTCACAAACTTACATTATTTTGTGCAGATCCATCACATAAAATTCAGATTAAAAAAAATAATAATTACAGGCGTTAAAGTAAGAAAATATGTAAAAAGCCAAAGGGGGATACTTTTGCAAAAACTGTACCCCAAACCTACTGTAATAACAAAACATGTACAGCAAGGACAGTTTCTCTCTTTACAGATAATAAGACCGTCAATCAGCTGTGAGCAAAAATATTAAACAGCTTCTTTTTCTGAACTCTCTTTGAAACTATACTGAACTACACTTCCACATATTAACTGATTTGAAAGAAATGATTCAGTGAAGTCTGAAAATATTCAGGTCAGCCACCTCAGCATTCAGACCAGAGTTGCAGACTTCAGCTGGTTTGTGGAGAGGAGCAGGAGCTTAACATCAATAACACTGTGCCCTTGTGTATTAAGTAATATTGTATTATTTGACTTGTCTGTTCACTGAGGAAAAATCTTCAAGAGTATGTGTGCATGTGTGTGGGTGTATTTGCATGTGCACTTACCAACTGAGGGTCGATCTCTCCAATAGATCGGCTCTGTACTGCATCGAGCAGCTCCTCGAGCTCAGCAAAGGCCAGCTTGCTAAGTTTGAGTTTGTCAAGGGCAGCATGCTCCCCATGGAAAAGCCTCCGCCACAAGTTATCCCTCCGGCAGTGAGCCATGGCCTGAGTCACGCTGCTCTGGATCTGCTTCCGCGCCGACATCACCTCACTGTTCAGCAGTGGGAACAGAGGGGACGACAAGTCAGGGAAGTCTAAAGAATCCTCCTCACTCTCAGCTCCCGATGGCTGCTCTCCTGGTTCAGGGTCAAGGTCAGGGTCAAAGGTCAAGGCTAAGGCAGTCTCCTCCCAGAGGTCATGCTCAGATTCCCGCCTTCCCATTATGCCTTGCTCTGTTCTCTCAGAATTACCACGTCCACTGAGGTCCCCAGGGTCACGGTAAATCTGAGGGAGTTTCTTGAAGCGGCGCATGTCAGCTGTGAGCCGAGGAAACAGTTCTCTCTGACTGGTCATGATCACATAGTAGCGTAACCTGTAACACACATCCATATACATGTGTATACAGAGCCATCGTCTAACCCATCTATGAACGATGTAAGAAAAAAACAAAGAAAGCAAGCAAGAAAATTTTTTATGCCATTTAAGCAACGCTGCAGTCAGTAATTGCAGGTATAGGAAGTGATGTATATGGTAATGTGCCTGATAAAATGCAGTGATGGCTCAGTTGTTAAGGCTCTGGGTTACTGATCAATAGGTTCAAACCCCAGTACCACCAAGCAGTGACTGTTTGGCCCTTGAGCAAAGGTCCTTAACCTTAAACTGCACAGCTGTGTGATTCACATAAACATGTAATTCTCTCTGGATAAAGCTATTTGCCATATGGAAATTCTCTGTCCTTTCTTAGGCATGTGTGTGTGTGTGTGTGTGTGTCACACAAAATATCGAACACTTGAATTGTATAACTGAATTGTTATACAGAATAATGCTGAGCCCGTGTGTCCCTCTGTTCTGGGTAGTTTTCTCAGACTCTTCTCTCTGCTATATGTACCTCAGTAGGTGTCTCTCTCCCTCGGACTGCTCCTCAAATGGAGCCGCATCATTGCACACGAGTAAAGAAACATCAAAGTCATCATGATGTCGCAGCCCCTCCAGGTCCTTATAGGTGCCAGAGCTGAAATAGGACAGAACAAACATACAGCTTTTTCAATTACTAGTACAGAACATGAAAAATGATTCGGTTTCAACACTAAAGAACTCACGTTTATTAACCCAAAGTTTTTACCAAAAATTAAATAACTCACCAAAAATAACTGTAATGCACTTATAACTGCAAATTTATTTCAAATAACCAGTTGCTTAAAATGTGATTCTAAAAAAAAAAATTAAGTTTGAAGAAACAAACAAGACTGATATCAAATATTTTTTCATTTGAGATATCTTTTTTTTTTTTTATGGGAAAATCTGCAGTTAACAATGTTCTAGCTTCACAGAACAGGTACTTGTAAAAAGTCTGGAAAAAATTGCATTTCAGCACATTGTGTGAATCCGAATTTACTAATTACATAAAAGGCTAAACTAACTCAAGCTAGACAAACCAGGAGTAAAAGGTCTTAGCAGTTAAAAACTCCATCACTTGGCAGTTAAAGAGAAAAAATATATTGGCATGTGTACTAGCAGCCAATCAGCTCTAAGCCAAGCAGCTTTATCAAACACTCACAGCTGTCTTTAAACCAGCTGAGAATGTCTGTCACTCAATGCCACATTCCAGACAGAATTTCAGTCTACTCTGTCCTGGTTCTGACTATGAAATGCTAGACTGAATATATTTTAATAATTAATTTTAGTAATATCAGGAAATGTGCACTAGCTCACTTTCCAGAGCATAAAATATAACTACATGAATAAATATGTAAGAACATAAAGAATGAGAAAATAGGGGGATACTCAGTTAGAGCTTTTGTAAGATTAATTTTTTAGTCAGCATTCAATAATACTATTACTTTAATTCATTTCAAAAAATAGTTTTCATATTGTTACACTTCCACTATGTAACATTTTCAAATGTAAATGCAACTTTATAAAGTTCTTTTAATGATTTCCAAATGACAAACAAATCAGTTGTACCTGTTCCACAGAGCCACTAGTGCATACTCGTGCAAGTCTGCACTTGGCCCACCCTTCTTGTTCTCAATGTTCACTGTAGCCTTGGACATGCGGAGGGGTTTCATATCGTAAGTCCCAGCATGATCGGTGATGTAATTATACAGCTGGTGAGCTGTTATCATTCCTGTGGACATGGTGAAATTTCCTGTGGGAACAAATGTGACAAAACAAGTTGAAAATCATGATACAATGCTTGGATATTATAATAAGAATATCAAAGCTCTGGGGAAGAAATGTATAGAGTTTACTGTTTTCATGTCATGTGATGCAATTGATCAGCCAAGCCATGTTTGGTTAATAATGTTTTAAAAAATACAAAGGTACTGGAAAAGGCATTAAAATTCTATTTCGAAACACCAGTCTTTTTTTTTTTTTTTACCTTGCCATGAAGAAATAACATGAACGTGTCATGTTATTAATGGAAACATTAACTGTGACATTTTAATGTTCATTTAGCAAATATACAAGATGGTTTTAAGCCTCATGCACACAACAGAAGAGGTACACGCTCACCCTGAAAGACGTGGTTGCGTCCAAACTTTGGGATGTCGGGATGATGGGAAATGAAGTCCTCCAGGAAACTGGTCAGCTGGTAGCCTTGCCTCAGGGTCATGTGACAGCCTAACAGATACTGATGCACCACACGCAGGTGGAAATCATAGCTGAACGAGTGCACATGCATTAGGTCACGCACTTTATCACACTCCTCGGTGAACAGCATTGAGAGCTATAGGGTGTACACACACACACACACACAGAGACACGTTCCATCCAAGACTTTATAAATAAATACGTTATATGTTAATATGCAACATCTACTCTGCTGATTGGTGCTCTGATTATTTGATTTTCCAGATTTTTAAAAGAATTAAAGAAGGGAGAAATCTCTCAGGCATTGTAACCAACTTAAGCAAAGCACATAAAGCAAAACATTTATATTTTAAAGCCTTGTTTAGCCGTCCACCAATTTCATCATGGTAAAGGGGTTTTCGTTAAAGTTGCCCCTCTTGTTAGCCTCTCTAGCAACTCTAGACTGCAGAATTTTCTATGCCCCAGAGACCAAACAGCAGAAGAAATAATTCTGCTTTGGACACATCATGTTCATTTGCATACATGCAATATGAATGAGAAAGCTCAAAGCATGGCCTTTAAAAGAGACACTCATCTTTAAACGGTTATCTAAAAGTTATCACCATTAAACTTCAAGGCACAGTCATTGACTCATCCTGGTCTGGTTTTTAAAGAAAACTAGAAAGTTCCAACATGTATTAAATGCAATGTACCGAGAATAAATTCATATATAGACATTATTATTTATTGTTGAAACCACAGGCCGTGAAAAAAAGGGCTGATGGTTGAAACATTGAGCAGGCCTAAATGACTAAGTGAGGAATGTCTGATGGATCAAGTGATTGAATAAATTGATTTTGTGTCTGGGGTAATCCGAACGCTGCTTATGTGGTGGTAACCAGGGTTTTTTTCTTCTCACTCAACAACCAAAGAAAAAACTCCTTATTATCATCTTTATAAGGGCCTAGCACAAACCAGATACAAACAAAACTAATGAACTAACTAGCTAACAAATTAAACAAATAAAATAAAGAAATAAAGAAAATGAAATGCACAGAAAGGGTACCAAGGACGCCAGTAATAAAAGGTAAGGTTCCCATCAGCCCATATGATCAACATGAATTCAGAAAATAAATATAATAAATAATTATACATTTCGGTTTGCATTATTTAGTATTTTTTAATCCTGTTTTTGTAAATGAAGCACCACACTGTAAATAGTTATTATTGTTTCCATAGGTAGTGCATTATACATTAATGATATTTACTAGTACATTCATCCTATTTGTGGCCAGTGATGTGGTACACATCTCATATCTAGCAATTGTCTTGAAGTAAGCATTTCAGTTTTAATTTATCATCCATCTTTACCACCACCCTTACCTTATAAACCTATTGTTTATGCAGTGACTCAGAAAGCCTCATACTGACTGAAAATTGCTCTGACCACAAACTTGATTACACAATTTTCCTCCAACATCCAATATCCAGCACGATACATTTTGCATGCTAACAGCCTAGCCATCGCTAGCAAACCAGCCTGTGTGAAACTCTTTTGAAAACTCTGTGATATCAGCTCAATAATTACCCTTTATTTAATTAAATCCACAATCAAAGACTGGCTTACAAAGGCATTGATGCAAATGACTGCAGAGAGGCAACAACTGGGAGTAGTTAAAACACAGTGGGAAAGGGTGGGGGAGCTAAGCGCTGTTTGTGAGTCGCTTTCATCTTGACCATTAGCTGGGAAAAATGCAAATAGGTCTTATCAAATCAAAAAGCCAGAGAAACAAGTATTATGTTAACACAGCTGAACCTTTCAACTTTACGTGTGTGTGTGTGTGTGTGTCTGTGTTCGCTTGTGAGGTTTTCAAAATCCAGCTGGTGGTCCACTTCTAACCCATTTTAAATCGAATGCTAATGAAGGATAACAATGTTTCTCATCTGCCTGTGCAAGTAAGCATTTAAAGTTAATCAGAACACTTGAATGGGTGAAACTATTCAACTTTCATTTACCTCTCCAATTCCACTGAAACATTCGGAAGGCAATTAAACCGAAACTTCTGATCAATCACACACATACTTCACAGGTTTCACATTCCTAGAATCAGCTGCAAATTTCTAGACATTTCCTATTTTCTTTTTCTACAAAAAGCAGAGAATTATCTAATCAATATTTGAAATCTTGTATTGACATTAAAAAAATAAATATATATATTATAATTTTTTTGTGCTATTTTTTGATAAATTGGGTAATAATACACTATGCAGGAGCGAAATGTGTAAGAACAATATTGTTTAAAAAAAAACACATTTCTTACTTAGTATATCCTGAAATCAGCTATTTTTCACACAGTTTAAGTTTAGTTGGTGTGGTTTTAAGAACATTATAAGCAAATCTAAAAGAAATAAAGAAAAAACTTATTTATATATTTATCAATCAGATTATTTAGAGAATTTAGAAGATACAAAAAAATAAAATATAATCAAGGAAACTCTCCCAAAATATGAATCATTTCATGCATTCTGTTCTTACCTAGTATATTATTCCCGAAACAAAAGCAAAAGAAATTTTTGGCTGGAGATACGATTTTAAATCTTGATTAGATAGTAAATATTTGCAGTTTGTAAGGTTCCTAAGTTTGCTCACCACTTTAAATCCTGACAATGGCATAGCCATGAAAGGATGGGAGGTTAAAGAGAAACCCTCCTTTTTCATGTCAATCATAGTGAAACTAGATAATGGTGGGGATCTTAGTTCATGCATGCATCACCTTTCTTCACTCAAAACAAGTGTGGACCTTCTTGCTCCACTTGAAAACAGAATCAAAGTTTTCATGTTATGTCAGCTGACAAACTGTAAAAGGTAAATAACCCTTCACAGAAGGCAAGCAATAACTATAAGGCAAATAAATAGGCAAATAAATAATTAAAATTAAATAAAAAAAATCAAGGTAAAACTAATAGTGAGTAGCCATGAAGCCAGTTTATCTTATTTCCCTCTGTACACTATTGCTAAAAGTTTGCTGATACTTGACCATCACAGCCTTATATGTATTTTGAAAATCTCATTCTATATTCTTATATTACCCTCCACACAACTTTTGGAACATGGCTGTGAGGATTTGCCCATTCATCCACAATAGCATTAGTGAGGTCAAGCACTCATGTTGGGTGAGGAAGCCAGGGGCGCAATCAGTGTAACAGTTCCTTCCAAAGGTGTTTAGTGAGGTTCAGTTCAGCGCAATGTGCAGGCCACTTGGGTTGTTCTACAAGTTTGGCACACCATGTCTTCACAGAGCTCGTCTTCTATACAGGGGCAATGTCATGCCGGGATAAATATGGACCTCATAGAGAGTAGGGAAATTCTACAGCTTACAAAGACATTGTTTATAACTGTATATATCTCACTTGGTGGCAACAGATTGGGGGAAGATCCACATATGGGTGAAATGGCCAGGTGTCCACAAACTTTTGAAAGGCTAAAAAATACATTATAATAATATATAAATTATATATACCATAATTAATAATTAATTTCTGTTTCAATTTGTATTCAAACAACAACGACAAAATTTGAAACAGGACCAAGCAGAATTTATATATGCAAGCTCTCATATGTAATAATTTTAGCAGGAAACAGAAGTGTTGGTTAAGACGTTTCACTTGTTTTTCTGCAGAAAAAAAGCCACATAGTGCCCTAGGAGACTCCCATTGCATCTCCCAGATGACATCAATGATGAGAACAAGAGCAAAATAAAACCTGAAATGGCAGAGTCGTGCAACAGACAATCGTAGAAATTAAACAAAAGTCATCCCATTCGCTTTGAAAATCACAAATAGGGGGAAAGGGATGAGGCTGCAGATGCAAGGAGAATAAGGGGAGAAAGAACTAAAGCCTGATTGTTGTGAGGGCACAAGCCTGAAGATTCTGGGACATACCACGGAGTCTGAGCTTGAGGAGGCCTCAGGGAACGGCTTGCTACGAGGGGATGGCTCCTGATGGAGAGAGAGGGTGAGATGGGGACACACACATACACACACACACACACACATAAAGATGCACAGTGTACAGAAACGAGTGAGAGAGAGAGAGAGAGAGAGAGTAGATAGTTCACAATGACCAACGAGAAGAAATGAAACACATGCAGAGAAGTTACATTTCACATTCACAGAACACCACACATGCGCAACAAATGCTTTTTACAATGTTTTTTGACACTCAAGAACAGGGGCTCGGAACCTCGTTATAAAGCTTCCAGTAACTTTTACTTATATACTTAATATAATGGCCAAGGCTTGGATTATGCACTAATCTGAGAGGTTCAATATTTTACTATAGGCAAAAAAACCAAACAAACAAACAAAAAAACCCACATCCACATTAAATATGCACCAACGCTCTTTTAAGAGAAGATAAAATCAATGAAAAGATTTGCAGTTAATTCATGCAGTTGAATAACTGAACCAAACACTTCGTAATATTTACCTATTTGAAACACCACACATTAGAATATTTAGCACCCCATGTTTTAAACGTATTTATCCAAAAATGAGTTTTCTTATAACAATTTGGTCAAATGACCCTCATTACATAACAAAGAACTCAGTAAGATATTTTTTGCATGGACTTTTCAAACTCACATGGATGTTCTATTATAAAACTGCTGAAAAATAAAACCATGGCAACATAAAATCCAGGTACTTTGAGTGAAGCTATAACTATACCTGTACATTAATTTGCACAAAAACCTGTAATTTGTGAATAAATTATAATACTGCTTTGTCATGCCTTTCTTCATAAGTTAATTATCTTCTCCTGTAGGTTACATGATATGAAAGCAAAGTCTATAGCTTCTGGTTTTTCTCACTATCTCTGACAGTATAAATAAATGTATATTTCAAAACGAAAAGGGACATGTCTAGAAAACAAAGGATCTCCTGTGCTAAAATGTATTATTTTAGCTTGTACTTTAATCTTACCATTCCACCCTTTGGGTTAGTACCACAGTACCTAAAAACACCTTAAGACATAAAGCTGGAAAACTGTCATGTATAATACATAGAAGTCCCTCTAGGGAAGGTTAGAGATGTTATTTAGTAATAGGGAGCCAATTTTCACCTGCTAATTATGTCTCGCCATTAAGCAACAATTACCAACCAAGATAGGTGCAGACCACATATCATTAACAAAGTTATCAGGCAGCTCAATGTGTTTAGAAGGGCACATTAACTGTCCCGCTTGCTATGCTATAGCTCAGTTAATTTTATTATTGTTGTTGTTTACAAGCATTATAATTACTGAACAGTGTGCATTAATCAGATTTAATGTTCATATTTAATCAGATCCCAACATCACTCTAATGAAAGCTTTTCATTTTACGTCATATAACTTGATGGAAGGCAAAATCAGGCTATAGACTAGAAAATACAGCATTATGTAAACATGACAGAAACTTAATTTCAGCCTCAACACCAAACAAACACTAACACACACTAAAAAAGAGATTTTCTGTAATATAAAATTAACGGCATCTGTAATTACTGCTGTCACTGATAACTAATGTGTTGGCGTTCATTACTCCGATAACAGTAATATGTTGAATTAAGTTTTTTTTTATTAGTACATTGATATTAATTACACAGAACTAACAACACAACTACTCTAAATTACAGAGGATCCTAGTAATTATTACTAGCATTGATAATTATCACCCCATTCATTTCTTACAGCATCTGGTTCATCGCTCTAATAACCCAGCATGCCCATTAGACCTGAGCATGCTGACCCAAAAAACACAGAGGCTTTTGTTTCAGTTATTCCAGCTCTGGAGAAAAACGCAAAACAATCGCACGCTGTAACGACTTAATTGTTTGCTCTGAGCAGCTGCGATTGTATGGCACCTCCCACTGAGCGACATCTGGAGAAACTTGGTAAACACGCCATTTACAAACACTTAGACTTAATTAGTCCTCATCCAGAGCAGAGATGGACCCACTCCAAAGCTAACACACCATAGAAGGACAAAAGAAAGAGAGGAGGAGGCAGAATAAGACATCGAGAGAGAGAGAGAGAGAGAGAGAGAGAGAGAGAAAGAGAGAGAGAGAGAGAGAGAGAGAGAAAGCGTTCAGGTAATGGCTAGTGACCTTCGGCTAGCAAACTAGTAGAAGCTCCTGATATTAATGGCCTGAGCTGAGAGGAATTGACAGAGTAAAGAAACAATAAAGGTGGAAAGAACAGAGAAAACTGATACAGACAACACATACAGAGTCTTTCACTTCCACAACAATGTAGAATTACCTGGGAATTAACTGTCTGACCCATGGGAATCCGTGTGCACTCCAAAGCATATTGCTTAACACAGAAGTAAAATCCCTGTAAGAGAAAGAGCATTTTCTCAAACAAGCACCATAGTGATCACCTCAATTCCACATAAACAACCTATTACTTTCTTTGAGCAAACATTTTAAGCCATCAGACATCAAACATTGTTTTATGACTGCTTGATGGAAGTGTGTGAAGAACATACTTGGAAGGCTAGCTCCATTAACATGATGCCACCAGGTAGTGCTCTCTGCAGGTGGTATGTTAAAGTACCTGATCCACTGCCCTGCTGAAACATACACACATATCAGAGTAAAATTTAACCTCATAGATGTTGAATGATTTATACTATTACTTATTTATTTTTCACGTTCAGGGAAACATACATTGTGGGCCTTAGTGCTGCTATATATGTGTATATATATACCTTTGGACTTTCTTCACTCTTCTGCTTGCTGTAGGAAAAAGAAGAAAAAGAGGACCTGCCTTCCGTGGAGACAGAGTTCAGCATGGCCGCCCGTGCACGAGCAGTACTGCAAGAAGTGTAAAACAGAGTGTGAGACAAAGAGTGGAAGAGAGATGGCTTTGTGTGCATGTGTATGTAGTCTCTTGTTGACCCCGTGAGTAATAACGCCACATGCTGTTGATCAGAGTAAATCATATATAGCCACCATCTGCACCATGACCACCTTCACTTTACTTTGGAGACACACACATGATCATTAAGCCTGTCAGAATAGTCACTGAGCTCAGAGGGAGAACAGAATATACAAGATTTATACTGTCCTGAGTTAAAGCTCCACTCTAATGAAGGAAGCAAAAGCATATTCAGAGAAAGCAATCACCGCTCTGTTGGGAGTCTTAGAGAATGAGGCATAACCTCAATATTATCAATCTGAGGGAAAGAATTGTGCCCTCTGTGGTATCAGCCTTAAAGAATGAGGCGTGGCCTCTGGGATACCAGTCTCAAAATTACACAAGGCTAACAAATTTACTTGCATCTGAAGCCTATGATGATCTGCAAAAAGTGACTAAAGCTTTAAGTCAGATTTACTTTGGACTCATACTTTTTGGCCCCATTAAATTTAACAAAACGGTAAACCAATTTACTTGTGATGTTGTGAATATATGTAATATACTCTCTGGTCAGCTGAATTGCCTTTACTGACATTTTTCTATATTTAAAATAATTGTTACATCACATGTGACGCACAGAGGGTAATGCGGAAATATGGTGCTCTCACCAGCAGACTATTACAATCACTGAAGATGGCGGCCAACAACACAGACATCAACAATGTGATCAGTGAAAAACGTGTATGCTTTAAGAAACATGTTAAATGCAATCTGGGTCAGTATGTGAGGTGCAGCAAAATGGATTGTGTTTTGTAATGATCAAGTGTTCAGGTTAGGAGGTATTTATAGTTGTAGGTGCAGAGTGAGTGTGGAAGGTGCAGATTGAGTGTGTTGTATTCCATTATGGTGTGACTGTATACCTGCGTGCAGGTGATGGAGGGCGGACCTGCACGAGAATAAAGCCCAGACTCTGCAGGTACTGTACATACTGCTGCATAAAAGAACTGCAGATGTCCTGTTCCTCTTTACAGCGAACAGTAAGCAGCTCAGCTGAGTCTGTGCTGTAACTGCGGTCTCGACCCGAAGCTGCAGAGTCATTGGAGCGATGCCGCTTCTGAGAAACAGAACAAGGCAGGGAGGCAGAATAAGAGACACAGTCAGACAGTGGGAGTGAGAGAAACACAGACAGAGATAACAAGATATACGAGATTATATAAAGATTTTATTGTAACCATAAATTTTATAGGTGATATGCATTATCACAATATTTGAGAAACACCCATACTAATAAAACAAGCTATGAGATGACAAATGGAGGAGAGTGGGAAAAGTAAGAAAATGAACACAAATTTAACATGGGAGAGAAATTAAACAATCTTGAGAGAACAAGTGGGGAAAACTGTAGTAAGAGAAAACAAAACAGAAAAAAGGTGGGAAAGATGGCCTGGTAGGATTATTGCAAAATGATAAAGGAGAAGGGGAAAATGATATGGAGTTGTTTGGAAAAGAGAAGAGAAATCAGAAAGTCAAGAGAGGCCATGCAGTAAAAGGTACAACATGACAACAGTGGGAAAAAATTAAAACTAATTACACGGTCTTGCTGAAGTACATGGAGGGGGAAAAAGAAAGACAGTATGAAAGAAGAAAATGACAGAGAGGGAGACCTTAATTTGTGGCTGTACTCTGAGCTCATCTTGAATCTGTTTTCTGAAGAGCGGGTCAAAGAGCAGAGGAGTAGCACAGTAATGAACCAAGCGAGATGACTGTTTCAGAGCATCCAGATCTGTAGCCTACACACACACACACACACACACACACACACACACACACACAGGCAGAGTTAGTAAATGTGCTGAGGAAAGAAACGTCTTAAAATCACAGATTATATACTTTGTTCTTTCAGTATACGGTGTACTGGAATTATTTAGTGGCACCGTAACCTCACAAATTACTGATGTACATTTTTCACCCAAATGCAGTGACAAAAGACTGGCAGTGTCATGCTTCAATAGTAACACTACAGCCTCCAAATTTTAAGAACAAACCTGTTTAACCTAAATATTGCTGCTGATTCAGTTGCAGTTTTAAAAAATTAAAACCGCAGCACAATGTGATGACACTGCAAAAGCAGTGCCACTATGAATCCTCACTGTTAAAAGTTAAAAGTTGATTTGCTGAACCACTTGATTCTACTAATAGGGTTGCAGGGAGGCTGTGCCTATCTCAGCCGACACTGGGCAAAGGCAGGGTACACCCTGAAGAGCTTACCAGACCATCCAGTATGAACCCACTTTATATAAGAAAACTGTAATACGAGATTCCACACAAAGCTATAAAAACAAAGAAGCATGCATTTACTTACTTAACTTACCCAAAATTACTCTAGATAACACTCATATATGGTTGTTCTTGATGTTAATTACTGCCAGCTGGTAAATGAATGCTAACTTGACAGGACTACTCATAAGATTTTTGTTAGTGTAGTGGATAGTACCTCCGCCTGTCAAGCTAAAGAACAGGGAACAATTCCCCAGTGGGGAGACAGGATGGGTTTCAGAAGCAGCCGTAGCCTAATGGTTAGAGAAGTAGCTTTGGGACCGAAAGGTTGCTGGTTCGATTCCGGGAATGTGTAGTGGTGGGGGAGTGAGCTGCACTTTCCCATACTCCACCTTCACGGCTGAAGTGACTTTGAGCAAGGCACCTAAACCCCCAAATGCCAGGCGCCAATGTGTGTGGCAGCCCACTGCTCCGAGTGTGTGTGCTCACTGTTAAATTAAAGATTAAATGCAGAGGAAATAATTTCCCTTGCAGGATTACAGTATATATTAAAAATAATAATTAAAAAAATTTTATTTAAAAGGTATTATTTAAATATGCATTTGTTCTTCAGTGCTAATGCCCACCAGATGTCTATAGCAAAACCTGACAATATTATTAAATATGATTTTGAAATCCTAATAGCTTTATCCTAATCCTAATTAAAATAAGATATTCTGAAGGAAATTGGATTCTACCATAAATCTGCTGTTCAGGGTCAGATTCTGCTAAAAGACATGCCCAGATGTCACTGAAAGCAGGGGATAAGAAAGATGCATAATCATAGATTTGATTAACTGTCAATTCTAGCGTTTAGGGTTCAGACAAACTTCTGCATCTTTATTGGGCCTAAGTAGTAAAAAGTAAAGCCAGAATATTTAGGTGAATTTTTCAGTAGTAAATTCCAGTTCCTATTGCAGTTAGTCTGCTGGTCAGATGGGTGCTGATTATATAACAAAAAAATTTTTGGTTGAGTGCAGGAGATTCTCAGCATCCCTTGATATTACAGTTTTAGTAATATGCTAAGATTTGACATGGTCTCCTATAATTGTCTTATTCATCACACCTTGAAATAATCCACTGCATGGATTAGGAACATGCTGAAATTAATTTTTTGCCAAAATATGGACGTCTATGAATTTTCTGTCTATTAAAAGTCTCTATGGGGCTTTGTACCTTTCCCAAGCAGATAGCTTTTCAATGCCTGGCAGTCACTAGAGTGAACAGATCCAGCATCACTTAATTACACTGTATAAGACGTAAAATAAAGTATTCTAAGCTTTGCCAACTGGCTATGTACAGCATTTTTGCCTGTTGCAGAAATGGATTGAAGTTGACTGGTTAAAAAATACAGTAGCCTCATACAAGCTTTGGAACTATTCCAAAGATTTCACACACAAAAAAAGTCAGTTTTCAGCCAACAAACTTGTTTTTTGAACATGACTCTGGCAATGCAGTCAAAACCTCTAAACACAACAAGCTCTGAAATAAATCAAAGTAAATCTTCTTATAAGTTCCTAGAGCTGTAAGATGAGACATAGCCATGATTCTCAGTCCATGTTCAGAAGACCTTGGGCATATTTTTACAATCATTTTATCTGCTGCACACCAATGACTTGATTCACAAATGCTGACTCGCCTTAAAACTAGAAAGTAGAGAACATTCCGGACGTTATATAACGCCATCACCCAGTGTCGATCAGCTGTAATACAAAGCAGCTATCCTCAGAGATCACGGGCATTTTTAGTCCACCACTGGCACTGTTTCTGCATTCAGCTGAAATCCTTACATTGGGTAAAATGCCACTACTTAGTGGCCATCTACTGCCTAGCCAAAATAAAAATAAAAACCTAGACATGTTACATAAACACTATAGTCTGAGTAGGCAAAAAGACAACAGCTTTGGCAGTTCTCTTGAAACTTTCTACAGCCTGGCAGTATGTGGTGTGCATGATAATGACTTCAATTACAGCTCAGAATTCTGATTTGATAGAGGGGGGAAAAGGTCAGGCAGCATGCCAAACACAAGCCCCATTTACAAATGGCCAAGCTGAATCCATTTCTACAGGGCTCTCTTGTCTAGGAAATGCTCAGCTCTCATCAACTGCACTACAGATTGAGACATGGACAGGTAAAAACAGTATCATGCACTTTCCATTCCTACACAATTTTGTCTTTTTCCTCTTAATGCAGATCCTGTATCTTCACAGATGCAAGTTTGGCTTTAAGTCTGATGTACCATCCCTGTGTCGACCCTAGATCAAGGTGCAGCCTTGTCAGTCGTGTTAATGAGCCGTGGCAGAAGTGCGTGTAAAAGTCAGGTGGTGATGAATAGTGTTCCTAAGCCTGATTGTACACATCAGTGTCACAGCTCTAACAGAAGCATGTAATAATGCAAGATCTGGCTTAGCAATGCTGCTGCCCATGACCCACGGGCATATATAACTGGGTGAATAATGGCTGAATGACAGGAAGCCTGAGGCCAACAAGCCTATAGTATAGTGCTCAACTGTCAGTGATCCTACAAAAAAACACTGCACACTCATACAGCATGAGAAACTGTATCAATGATGCTCTAGGATGCTTAGGATGCTCTGACAGTTTGCTGCCACTGCTGTCCCATTAAAATGTCAGACAACTGTCATGTACGGCTGTGTATGCAATGGCTATGTGTGTTTAGAAGAGTGGAGATAGGTGTGTGTCTGTACACAATGACACGCCGCACAAGAACTAAAGCAACTGCATGCTGAAAGAGCGATGGAGAAATAGTTTTATCCACACACACACACACACACATACACACACACACACACACACACACACACACACACACACACACACACACACACAC
>JBCNYG010000006.1:14387504-14399873 GCA_039654305.1 Porochilus rendahli | reverse complement strand
TTATTATTATTATTATTATTATTATTATTATTATTATTATTATTATTATTATCATTATCATTATTATTATTATTATTATATTATTATTATTAAAAACGAATATGGAGTAGGGAGGATATGGATACAAATAGGAAAATATGCATTGCTATAGCAAAGTGCAAGTCCAGAAGCACTATTTTTATTAGCACCCCACTCTGACACTCATCCACTACACACTTACTTTCACAAGGCCCAGCGGTTCTTTCATTCAAAAACACACACTTCAATAAAAGGAGGGGAACAAAAGGAATAAAATGAGATCATTTATACCAACTGGAGACAGAGGAAAATAGGGGCAGGGTGGAGAGGGGCGGGACACGGGGGAAGGTGGGGTGGTTAGAAAGAAATGAACGTTACGGCATCTTGGAAATAAAATCACAGCTTATTAACAGAGTTTGTTTATAGAGCTGTTTATTCCCGAGCAGTCGTGTGTCTCTGGTTTACCTGTTGGGCCTTTTTACTTTAATTGTTTAGAATTGTTTTCATCGTTGCATGATCACAAGATGTTTGGTCTCTTCGCAGAACCAATAAAGCGTGCAATCATGCAACGTTACTCATCATCAAGCAAACAACAATAACCACATCCTTGTGTCATATCTTTATCCAGACATACAGGGTTCTTTTAAGAATAGCAGACGGCAGTTTCGCTCTGAGTGTGTTAGGTGGGGCCCTGAATATGCATGCACAGCAGTGTGTAAAGATCTGGGTGGTTAGCGTCACATATCATGGAGGAAGCAGGTGCTAGCTTATGCTCGTCCCTGGCCTGTCCACTACTTCATGGCTGGGAATTGGCCTATAAGTAGTGGCTCATCAGAGCCAGCGGTGATCCTGGTTTCTGTAGCAAGAAGCAACTAGGAGTTCAACTCCATCATAGGTTACCTCCCCAGTATCTTTTACTGCTACCCATTTATTCTACTGGGTGGACAGAGGCACACTTTGGTTAGGGTCTTAGCACAATGGGAGTCTAACAGGGATTCGAGCTCACGACTTCTGGATCATGAGCCCAGTACGCTAATCATTACACCACTGGCCCCATCTACAACTAAATTAGGGGAGTGAAATCAAGGAAAAAATCCCCTGTAAAGTGTGGGCGGAGTTTCAGACGTGTCTCAGTTCTGCATGATTCCGAACGCAGCTGGAAAAGATGCAGGTTTTTGAACTGAGCCCTGGTAACAGGCTGGATTGTTCCACTCGCCTTCAGTTTGGAAAACACGGTATCCATCTTTTCCGTTCATTCATTCATTTTCTGAAGCACTTAGTCCTAATTAGGGTCCATCTCAGCCGACTCTGGGCGAGGGCAGAGTACAACCTGGACAGCCAGGCCATCGCAGGGAATTATTTACAATTTCAATTTGTCTGACTGCAGAACACTTATTTTTCCCGCCTCAGTCCATTTTAAATGAACTTTGTCTCAGAGAATACAGCAGTGATTCTGGATAATATTCACATCTGGATTCTTCTTTGCATGATAAAGCTTTAGCCCGGAGGTCTTCCTGAGCCCATGCAGTGATTTCCATGACAGATTCATGCCTGTTTTTAACACCTGGGGGCCCGAAAATCACAGACATCCGATACTGATTTTTGTACACAAGAATTTCTCCAGATTCTCAGAGTTCATTCATTTTCTGAACCACTCTCAGCCGACTCTGGGCGAAGGCGGGGTACACCCTGAACAGCTCACCAGTACATCACAGGGCCAAAACACACACATTCACACTCACTTTCACACCTAGGTGCAATTTGGAACAGCTGAATTATCCTACTGTGCATGTTTTTGGACTGTGGGAGGAAACCGGAGTTCCCAGAAGAAACCAACGCAAGCATGAGGAGAACATGCACTGAACTCCACACAGAAACGACCGAGCCCGGTCCTAAGTGGCGCATGAACAAGGTGAGTGACTATCAACCTGGAGATTGCAAATTCGTAATTCAGGTGGATGCTACAGCCATCCACACCCGGGAGTCAATTGGGGTTAATTGGCTGAGCTCTCACGGGAGGGAGGGATGGCGTTCGCTCACTTCGCTGTCACTCACAGCGATCGCCAGCCATCTGCTCTTTAGGAGATACACTTTTATTTAAATGGTATTTGACTGACCATGGCGGCGCAAATCTGTGTGTTTGATGCTCGGCTGGGGGAAAAAACATCTGCCAAACAAAACTATCCAACAACAGAGATGATCAGAAGTGAGTTTGAGGGTAAAAAGAGGATGAAACCCACAAGCCTTGGTTTATAACTACACCTAAAAAGTCATCCACAAGTCATTGAAGCTTAATACTGTAACCAGAGAGTGTGCACGGTTTTGAAAGGGGTAACGGGGTTCTTTGACTGCGGGTGCAATCACAGACAGTGTGCATAGCAACGCTTCCCTCAGGGATTCTGAACTTCACTGCCCCGATTCTTGGCAGGCTGCAGGGGAGCTTGAAATCAAGTATTTATCAACTATTTCTAGGCACGAAAGACCAGAGTGAACCCCCTCCCCCACCTCTTCATCCCATATGTCTAAGCAGGTTGCCAAGAAATGGCTGTGATAGATATGGAGCAGTTTGACGGCGGTGTTCGGCGGGTCAAGCCACCAGATCGGAGTTGCAAGGTTTGGGAATTTATTCGCGGAGGATCGAGGGGCGAAAGAATGGACCTTACTGTACTGCTTATTTGGACAGGACACCTGAAGCCAGGAAGACATTCCCCAAGCCACCGTGCCACATATAAGATATATGAAACACATCTACCCTGAACCGAGGTGGTCCGGTTCCCTCCAACTCGGATTTCAACCCTCTAGGATGCTGTTGTTGTGAGAAGAGACTGGGCTTCGCGTGCGCATCCAGCAATCCCAACAAACACGGCTCCGCTATTCTGGGGATGAGCCTTAGAAACACAAACACACGGAAATCTGAGCGGGAAAGTCCTCAGACGGCTTATCGCGCACAAGACCACTCCTCTGGAGAAACAGCGGCCGTGGAAGAAGAAGGCTCTAAATGTTGCCGCGCTCCATCCTTTCAACGCCCTTTTGGAGGCCAGAGTTGTTTATGAGATGGTGTTATTCATGCATATGTGAAAATGAATAACAGATGCCTGGTGAACGGGAGAAAATGCTAAGAATGCCTGCACACTGTTTTAAGGACTCCCAAGGAGGGTGGGTTTAACAGTGTTCCACCACTCTTCACCAACCCGTCCAAACAACGCACAAAAACATCTTAGGTGCTTGTGCGAAAGCGTTGTTTATCAAGTCCGACGGGTCTTCTAAACAATGTAGATGATTTTAAACATGGTGTTGTGTAAAATGCCGGCCATTGAGGACTGCATTATGTCAGTGTATAGTTATTAGGGGTTTTTTCCCCCCAAAACAGATTAGCTTGTAAATACTAACAGCCACTTAGCTGGTGATAAATGTTAGCGTTAGCATGTAAGGAGGTCATGCATGCAGACTTTGCTATAAATGAGAAAAATCTTTTATATATTCCAATACGGATGGGAAAAACTGGCGGTGTATTCATTTATTTGTTTATTAACTGATGAGATAATGAAGTAATCTTTACATCAGCTGAAGGTCTTCACAAAACCCATAAAATGAGTCAGTGTGCCTGCTGGAGTTGAAAGAAAAATGCAATAAAGGGAAATTAAATAATTAATAAAGAGGCGGCACGTGACGCAGTGGTTAGCACGTCCGCCAACACACCAAGAGGTCCTGGGTTCGATTCTGTGTGGAGTTTGCATGTTCTCCCCGTGCTTGTGTGGGTTTCCTCCGGGGACTCCGGTTTCCTCCCACAGTCCAAAAAAAAGGTTAACTGGCTGTTCCAAAGTCACCCCTAGGTGTGAGTGTGAATGGTGTGTGTGTGTGTGTGTGTGTGTATGTGTGTTGGTACCGCGATGGCCTGGCGAGCTGTCCAGGGTGTAAGCCAAAATTAATCCGATGGAAAAAAAGTGCTGGAACACTCACATATGTCTAACCAAACTCAAATCCAAACCTCATTGAGGATATACACTGGGCATAAAACTTCAAATTCAATATGGGGACACCACCTGACAGATATGCTTTAGATATGGACATACCCCAATTTAAGAGTCCTCAGTCCAAGGCTGATAACACATTACTGCAGTTGTCCTAAAATTACACACAAGCTATTTGGAAACTCTGTAATGTGTTTGAGTCATTGTCCACTAAGTCTACCTATTATGTAGCAATAATTAAAGGACAATGGCTGGACTAAGGGACCATTGGTTTGACATACTTAAATGTTCTCACTACTTCAAGTGTTTGCAAGATAATGATCAGAAAAGGGATAAGATTCACTGAGAAACAGATACAGAGTAGAATGAGAATGTGGCATTTGAGGAGATTGAGTGATCCTATCAGAGACACATAGGCACACTACGGCCCAGCAGACAAAGCAGAATCAACAGGAAGCTGACTTAGACAAGTTACAAATAGAAGGGATGAAAACAGGAGTGAAGAACAGAAGATGTAGTACAGGAAATGCAATGGCAGATGACAGAGATAAGAGAGCTTAAGTAGGTCAGCATTCCCTATCAAAGGCCACAGAGTCGTGTAGCAGACGCGACACTGAATCCAATTCACATGCTCCAATAAACACAACACGTCCAACGCATTCAAGGTGAAAAACCTTCACCTTTCGTATAGAACAAATCCAAAGTCCAGTAAAAATAGTCTCCTGGCATCCTGGCTAAGTATGTATCTTCTGTCTGACATGACAGAACAATTTCCACAATAAGACCTAAAAATGGCGATGTCTCCTAAAGACATTTGAAAATAATACAATAAAAATTGCCAGTTGGCTGACTTGTGTTAGCTTTTAGCCTCCCTGGTCCTCTAAAAATGAGGTAACTACAAATAATTAGCATCTACAAAACCTTCCTTTAGTTATTTATTTAGTGAAAATCAATTTGATCTTATATAAATATAAAGTAAGAATAAACTCACCTAATCTCACATGCACAAAACCGCACCGTGTATTTTGTGTATGCATGGGTCTTGAGCATAAAACTCTGAGCTAATACTTTAAAACAAAACAACTCTGGTTTCAAGCATAAAAATACACCATGACATTTAAGGTGCAATCTTCAGAAACACATGACATCTCAGTTGACACAAAAGAAAAGAATAGAAACATTTTTTTTTTTTAAAAGGACACAGTGACAGCCACCACCAGGTCTATTCCTGCACAGCCTTCCTAAGATAGGTAAACAAGTTCAAAGTATAATTACAAATAAATAAATAAACAAACGATATGCCTTGGTACAACACTTCACTGGTTGAGGATGCGGTATTAAAGGTAAACTCCTGGTGTGTGACGCCTTTTAATCTCTAAACCCCCCAGAGGTGACATCTGTCCAATACACTCCTGTCAGCCAACCCCAGGCACTGCCAGGGTTCAGAGTCAGGACACACTAACGTAGCTTCATATGTAGTCTCTCTCTCTCTCACTCTCTCTCTCACACACACACACTTCAACAATTTATGTGTAGACCTCCTTTGATCATTACATACGGAATAAATAGCTACATCGATCAAGATACAAGACCAGCGTTTTAATGAGCTACAACATATGCGCCATTTAGTCTAATCTCACGTAGAGGAAGGAGTGCAAGCAAAAACAATCTATTCATAACTCTTCAACAGATCATCTGATAAAAGGACTCTAAACTGTACATGTATTTAGAATGTAAAAGGATTGAACGCATGCTGCATTGGTTGTGCTGATCCAAATTCCTTAAACACCTTTTTGGAAAGGTAAATTAATACAACTCATTAGTGTGTTCAACGCCAACCTGTTTCAGATCTTCGTGTGTAGGTGGGTCAGCAAAGCAGTAATGGTGAAAAAGGCCCATTTTCTGGCTAAGGAGGCAGCTGATGGTGTGAGCCCGTGCATTCTGCCACTGCACCAATCTCACCAGGTCACGACTCAGGGATGCACCGACATCCACTGACCAGTTATAGATGTAAATACTCAACTACAGCCGGGGAGAGGGAGAGAGAAAGAGAGAAAGAGAGTGAGTGTAACAAGCATACAGAGTTATATGTATTATTTTTTTTAAATGGATTTCATTATCATCAAGGTCCCTTACGATGGCGCATCAAGGTTGGTTATGCTCTGTTAAAGGCTGCTCAGCTCGATTCCCACGTTCTATCACGATTGTGCATGTTTCCTATATTTAATTGTTCTCTATTTTTGCATCTTAATATTTATATTGACTTAAATGTCTATCCTTTAAATAGTTTTAGTTATAGTTATTGTTATTTTCTTCTTTTCAGTTCATTTTTGGACAGTCATACTAAGCATTTCACTACATATTGACCTGTGTATAATTTGTATGTGACAAATAAAATTTGAATTTGATTGGCGTCAAATAAACATGGCAACATTGTTGCCAGTCAAAATCAGCAACACTCATCACGAATCCACCTTGTTCCCTCAAGATTATCAAGATTTGATCCCAAGAAGCTTTTATACCAAATCACTGTTTGCCAATTAACAAACAGTGTCAGTCTGACAATTAGGTCAGTTGCAAAATGTCCCTCCAGCTGTTTCTTTTCAGCTCCAAATACATTTCCAGACTTTTGTTTGTTTCACCGCAACTTTTCTGAGACTTGTTGCTGCCATCAAATTGAGCTAATATTTTTGATGAAATATAAAAATGTTTCACTTTCAACATTTGATATGTTTTTCATGTTCTATTCTTTATATATGATTTGCAAACCACTGTATTGTTTTTTAATGCACATTTTACACAGCATCCCAGCTTTTTTGGAATTTAGGTTGCCAATGAATCCTTAAGTTTTTCCTGGTCTTGCAGCTTAGACAATGTTGCCATTGATTTTATTTTAGAAAACACTATCTGAATAGGTTCAGGAATTCAACTGTGCTGTGGTATATGATTATTTTTCTGCCATAAATTGCTACTGTTTAGCATGCATCATACAGCAGCTTAAGCAGTAGCTCCAGGCACTGTTGTAAAACAACAGAGCACCCTTTTCTTCACTTATTCCTCACCTTCTTATCCACTATACTCATGTGCAGGAACCTCTGGCGTGGAGCCACACCCTTCCAGGCCTGACCAGGGCTCAGCCACTCACTGTGCTCCAATGCTTCAAACCTCTGTAGCCCTTTATGAGCTAGAGAGAGAGAGAGAGAGCGAGAGAGAGAGAGAGAGAGAGAGAGAGAGAGAGAGAGAGAGAGAGAGGAAGAGAGAGAAAGAGAGAGAGAGAGAGAGAGAGAGAGAGAGAGAGAGAGAGAGGAAGAGAGGAAGAAAAGAGGACAGTGATAAAAAGTTAAAGAATAAAAGAGCGCAGGAGAAATAGAGAAAAGTGGAAGGAAAATACGGAAACAAGAAAAAAAACAGACATGAAGAAAGGGAATGGAAACATGGAAGACTAGAGGTGAGAAAAGAAGTATAAAAAAGTACACTCCATTGTACCTAAATCTCTCAATCATATGCCCAAAGTGTTCATGATTAAAAGAACAGTATGTTGTGAAAAGGAAGTTATGTAGAGCTTATTACTGCTGAGATTAAATCAGAAATAATTTTTGTAATGTCCACATAAAGCTCAGATCTCAGCGGTTCTGCCTAAGCCCCCACATCACTGTTTAAACAGTGTGTTTGAGGAAACGCAGCCCTGATCTGATCTCACAGGCACACTTCAGCTCAATAGCTTCACCTCTCACACACCTTTAACCATTACCTTTTTTTATAAACACTAAAGGGCTTGGGCTGCACAATACATTCAGAATATTTATACCCTTATTATCCTTTGCTAAATTACATTGTATCTGATTCCACTATATACCGCTGATTATATTTCATCAGTTATCAAACACAGTAAAAAAGCCTATTATTTCAATGGATATTTCTTTGTTTTTAAAAGATGGTATCACATTTTTCTTCCGAATGGTAATGTGTGCACTGCGCGTTTCCATATGCATTCTCATTTGTTGTTTGCATTTATGTGGACTTGCCTGATTTCATCTTTCATAACACAATTTTAGTTCTAGCTCTAGAGTTCCTCCACCTACGCACATATTGCTGCTGCAGTATTACTACCTGTAACTTCTTGCCTGCAGCCACAACGCACAAGATTTAAACTTATAAATTCATGTCCATGGCCATACAGTACAGAAATTATCCATGCACCTCATCCAACAAATTCTTGTTTTTATGTAAACTTATGTAAACATAATGACCTTTGCCAACTTCTAAATATATGTAAGCCTTTTCATTGTCTCTCTTGTCATGTGAGGACCATTGTATATTGATAAAAGGTTACAAGAATATTACAGTTTATTTTATCTCCATCTTTTACTATCAGCTAATAGTAAGAGAAAATACTCTGGTGCACAAATCTGTTATGTCAGGAACCTTATATTAGTGAAAAATAGTGTTGTGAAATACAGAGGGAGCAACGATAATTGATAAATATCCATACAGCTAAAAATCTATAACTATAACAGAAAAATAAACATAGCAGACAACATAGATACAGATATAAAGTATTACGTTATACAGTTTATCTTGATTGCATCCAAGAGCTACCCCCTTGTAAGTATTGTTTTAGGCTCTGCGTGTGTGTGTGTGTATGTGTGTGAGAGAGAGAGACCAGGCATGGCATCAGTGTTGATGTCTGCACTGGCTCTACACTTGTGCCAGACTTACGTGTGAACCTACTTAGCACTGCAGGGTTTTCCTCATCGGAACTCTCTTCTGTGGGCAAACAGAGATAAGCACACATACTGCATAGCAACTCTACACACACGGCTAGTGTTATACACAGAGACACAAGTCTAAACACACACAAAAACATTCTCTCCCTCTCTCACACGCACACGCACGCACACACACACGCGCACACACTACTTATTTAGGATATGACCTAAAACATGGACACAATACACACACATGCACACAGTCATTCACAGTGACATAGAGCCAGTGCTGGTTTCAGAAAAATACTGTAAAATCGTATTACATGAGTCATAACATAATGGGGTAAAATAAGATTATACCTCAGTTAATTTGCAACTGAATGTACATATCCCCCTTAAATTTATGAACAGTAAGGCCATTATTTTTATTCCTTGTTTGGAGGATTTCTATTATGTAAACCCAAGAAAATTATTTAAGAACAGGTATTTTATCTCTTCTTTACCAACACAACAGAACAAGAATAAAAGAAAGGGTAAAATAAAAATATGGTATCTTGTATTCTTAAAGAATACTATGTATATTCTGTTGTACACACCAGTGATGCATAATGTCGCAACGTTTTCCATGCCATTCAAATTGAAGGTTGCCCTAAAAATACTTTCATAGTGGTAAAAGTGACTGGACCCCCAGGTACAGTGGGGCAAAAAAGTATCTAGTCAGCCACCAACTGTGCAAGTTCTCCCACTAAAAAGATGAGAGAGGTCTCCAATTTTCATCACAGGTACACTTCAACTATGAGAGACAAAATGAGAAAAAAAATCCAGATAATCACATTGTCTGATTTTTAAAGAATTTATTTGCAAATTGTGGTGGAAAATAAGTATTTAATCTCAATGCTTTGTTATATACCCTATGTTGGCATTGACAGGGTCAAAGGATTTCTTCAAGTCTTTACAAGGTTTTCACACACTGTTGCTGGTGTTTTGGCCCCTTCCATTCCATTTGACCATTGGACCGAAATCTCACCATACATGGCCCCATTTATTTTTTCCTTTACATGGATTAGCCGTCCTGGTCCCTTTGCAGAAAAACAGCACCAAAGCATGATGTTTCCACCCCCATGCTTCACAGTAGGTATGGTGTTCTTTGGATGCAACTCAGCATTCTTTCTCCTCCAAACACGACCTCTACTGGATCATCAAAATGCTCTCTAGCAAACTTCAGATGAGCCTAGACAAGTACTGTCTTAAGCAGGGGGACACGTCTGGCACTGCAGGATTTGAGTCCTGTGTCTTGAGTAGTGTGTTACTGATGGTAGCCTTTGTTACCTTGGTCCCAGCTCTCCTCAGGTCATTCACTGGGTCCCCCCGTGTGGTTCAGGGATTTTTGCTCACCGGGATGGGATCTTGCGTGGAGCCCCAGTTCAAGGGAGATCATCACTGGTCTTGCATGTCTTCCATTTTCTAATAATTGCTCCCACTTGCTCACACTAAGCTGCTTGCCTATCACAGATTTAGTCTTCCCAGCCTGGTGCGGGTCTACAATTTTGTCTCTGGTGTCCTTTGACAGCTCTTTGGTTTTGGCCATAGTGGAGTTTGGAGTCTGAATGTTTGAGGTTGTGGACAGGTGTCTTTTATACAGATAACAAATTCATACAGGTGCCATTAATAAAGGTAACGAGTGGAGGACCGAGGAGCCTCTTAAAGAAGTTACAGGTCCGTGAGAGCCAGAAATCATGCTTATAATTAGGTGACCAAAAACCTATTTTGCAGAGGAATTTACCGATTTAATTCATTAAAAATCCTACAATGTAATTTCCTGGATTCTTTGTTTAAGTGTACCTGTGATGGAAACTGGAGACCTCTATCATATTTTAAGTGGGAGAACTTGCACAATTGGTGGTTGACTAAATACTTTTTGCCCCACTGCAGCTGAGGATGGAGAATGAAGAATAAAATCTCAAGTCTCTATTTTCAAAAATTAAAACAAAAAAATCGTTTATAGACTAATTATGTCACACATGTCGATAGTATCACTTCCATTAGTCTCAGGTGCTGTACGTTTGTACGAGCACACACTGTGTAGATGTGTACAGGCAACACTTCTTGGGCGTGGCAACACCTCCAACAGGCAAGTATGCATGCACAGATATATATTTAATCTAGTTACAGTAGCTGCCAGGAGGGGGCAAAGAAAGGATCAGCTTGGTGTAAAAAAGTGTTCCGGTCTTAAAATTCATTGCGCACTCAGCAAGTTAAGACTGGCAGAAATAAAAAAACATTCTTTGCTGTTTTTAGAAATCACAAATATTAACATCAACAGATCCGTAAAACAAAGAATAAATAAGGAATGGCCTAAATTTCTATTTATTTCTCGAGGCTACATGAAGTTCTGGTAACGCGGTGTGCTTTCTCAGGAAGTCAACATTGTCACTAGAAAACTTAACCTGTTCTTCCAGTCAGGCCTTAAAAATCCATTATAACAGGCTTAAGGATTTTGTGAAAGAATATAAATGACACAAAATTGTGAGATACTGGATCTCCACTCCAAAAAGGATCCAAGTATGCTGGATGAGAACTGGCAGTTTAATGGGTAAAATTTTCCAGCACTGGCAATATGTGGCTAGAAAGTGAAAGGCTCTAAAAAAGATTATGCATACAAACTCACAGAGGACACCCACTAGAGCGTTTAGCAAGAAAACAAGATTTAAAAAACACACAGGCAGATATTAAGTAGGAAAAGAAGGTTTAAATAAAGTTCAAATCCAAGGCAAGTTCAAAATTAAACAGCAGCGCAAAGAAAGTGCAGTAAAGCAAAGGAAAGCAAGCTTAAAGATCAGCAGCAGCTGTTTGAGAATAAATGTGTCCTGCTGAGGAGCTCCTTAACTTTATTATTTACTAATCACACAATGCCAGAGAGAGCATGAATACTTGATCACTGCAGCAAACCTTGTCACAGCCAGCTGAAAGATTCCAAGATCCCACATACCACAGTCATGTCTACATGCTCAATTTAGAATTATGGGCAGAAATTACACACAATAATTCCTGAACCAGGCTTTTAACAAGTTTGTAATTAGAGTTGAAGAAGCAGGAGCTGAGGGAATTCCCTCTAATTCCGGAGACCCCGTAAAAAACTGGATGTTTATTTGTACCTTGTTCCATGCTGTAGTGCCACTGCTGGAAGTTGCGGCCAATGATGATGAACTTCCTAGTGGTGGTTGGAGGATGACTGACAGGTTGGACTTGTGACAGGGGAACAAAGAGATCTCCTTGAGGAGAACTACAGGAGACAGGAAGAAATATGGCTTCTTAGAATATGAATGATTATAGCACCCAGTGTGCACAAAACCCCTTAATTTTAATAAAATGAATGTTCAGAACTAAAACCTAGAATACATGTACATTTTTTTTACGAGAGCATTAAATATTACTAATGCTAAAACACATACAGCAGATGTCCTGAGCAGCAGTATTCTACTAGAGGTCAAAACTCCTAATTTCCAATATCACTACAAAGACACTATTGCTATTCAAATACAATTTTACATAAAATGTACGTTTATTCTTATTTAGCTTTAAATAATTTATGCTGTAAAATATATTTTTTAAAGTGTTATTTCAGTTAATTTAATTAACGTGGTGGTTTTGAGGAAAAAAGACAGCCATAT
>JBCNYG010000006.1:14373957-14384656 GCA_039654305.1 Porochilus rendahli | reverse complement strand
ACACACACACACACACACACACACACACACACACACCTGTCCACAACCTCAAACAGTCAGCCTCCAAACCCCACCATGGCCAAAACCAAAGAGCTGTCAAAGGACACCAAAAACAAAACTGTAGACCGAAGGCAATAAAGGAGTGGGTTCGTAAGAAGCATTTCAAGGTCCTGGAGTGGCCTAGCCAGTCTCCAGACCTCAACCCCATAGAAAATCTTTGAAGGAAGAGATCTGCATGGAGGAAGGGGCCAAAATACCAGCAACAGTGCGGAAAACCTTGTGAAGACTTAGAGAAAACGTTTGACCCCTGTCATTGCCAACAACCGGTATGTAACAAAGCACTGAGATCAAAAACTTATTTTCCACCATAATTTGCAAATAAATTTAAATGTGATTATCTGGATTTTTTTCCCATTTTGTCTAAAATGACACTAAATATTTTTTTGCCCCACTGTGTACATATATATATATATTTATTTATATATATATATATTTATATTTATATATATATAAAATCCTTAGTCGATTTTCCGTAAGACAGTGGAATATATATATATATTTATATATAAATATATATTCCCCCCTCTATTCTGCTTGAATGCACAGAGGTAAAAAAAACAAAAAAGAAAGAAAAAAAGACCTCCGAGCTCAAACTTATTTGTAAAGATTACTCTCAGAGTCTGTCCGTTTTAACCACAAGGCTTTGCATTTATCAGTTATAACATGATTTATATGAGTAATAATATATGAGTATAACATGAGTTATAACAAACTATTCTGACAATTTCTGTTGCCGCCAATGGTTTCCTCTAGTGGCCACCATATTGCTTCTCAGGATCACCATTGTTTATAAATTAATACATGAGCTTAGTATTAAGCTACATCACACAACATCATTCCTTTTGGTCTTGAAATATTTGCTTGTAATGCTACATTTATTCACAGGAAGCCAAAAGAAAGTGGATATAAAAACCGGTTCACTCTATACCACATTTCTGTTAAAACTTGAGATGGCTCTATGCCAAATGTGTTTTCCTGAATGCATAAGCTAGCAGAACAGAAAAAAGCTTTCCTCTCAGTACCTAATTCTTTCAAAAACCTTCACAGCAGTATCTGGAGCAAGAGATGACACCAGATTCACCACCTCCATTATGATGGAAGGAAGGAGGAATAGAGACGAGATCTCGGTTGTGCAATGCTGAATCGAAGGACAACCTGAGAGAGAATGAGAATGAGAGAGAAAGAGAGAGAGAGAGAGAAAAAGAAAGAGAGAGATTTGTTATTAATTTTGTTCTATTGATTACTTCTGAGACTATGGCTACATTAACAAACAAGTACAACAGTACAGAACCTCACCCAGTTTGGCCATATAGATGACCCATGGCTTAAAGGATGACTGATATAGTGGGTGAAGAGTGCCAATGTCTCCCTCCTCTAGCTTAGTAACATGACGCCTGGAGGGAAAGGGGAAGGAGATGGATGTCAGAGAGAGAAAGAAATAAACACAATAAATGTCCAGAGCTTATTCGAATTGCACTACATTGAAACTTTCAGGAGAACTTTGCATGAATTATACTGTTGCTTTATGTATATAAAAAAAGATAACATCCACTGAGCTTCTATATTGTGAGTGAAAAGAAAGCGATATGGCAAGGTATGCCTTGCCTAAAGGTGCAGTGGTCAAAAGAAATTTATGAACAAGTTATGAATATTAAGAAAAAACGACATAAAAGAGTGACAATAAGGGGAATTAAAGATGATTTCCTTTTGTAGCAGGCAGCCAGTGAGGTACATTATCTGTATTTTATTCTCATTGAGTATCATAGTGAATGCTATACATGCAAACTTGCTTGCATGGATTATATCTATGTGAAGTATGTGATTGTTGCGCTTGGCTTGTGTGTGTTTTCTATATGATGCATGTTATGAAGGAGGCCAGTTGAAACACTTTTCCACCCTACCGGCCCCAATAGGGCCATGTCAAAGAAGCCATCTCAGAATCTGCGTCACTTCCTGACCCAAGCACTGAGGGAGATTCCCCTTCGTGCTCAATTCAGGATGTCGCTCTACTTCCTCACTCTGCTTCAGACGTCAGTCCATCTGCATACTCCATCTTGGATGTCAGTTCATCTCCCTATTTCCGCTCAGACATTGCTCTTTTTCCTTGCTTTACTGTGTGCATCATTCCCCCTTCAGACCTCACAACCGCTGTCCTTCCCTGGGACCTCGCAGTCATTCACTCAGACCTTACAGTCATCAAAGCTTCTCCTAGTGCTCTGTGGAAGGCTCAATTTCCCCAAGAGCAGCTGAGGAAGTGCTAATGTGCATGTCTTTTGACTGGGGGAGAAAACCGGAGTATCTGGAGGAAACCCATGCAAGCACTGGGAGAACATGCAAACTCCACATAGAAATACCTGAGCCCGTCATTTGAATCCAGGACCTCCTTGACGTGACCACTAACCACTAAACCACCGTGCTTCCCCCAAAGGGAATTAAAGTATGCAGATATTAGCATAACTGTTTTTCGTATCTTTTAAATTAATTATTTAAAAAAAATATTTGTTCCTCAGGATATTAAAATGCAGTTATGTAATAATTTTAGTCAGCCAATTATCATGCTCAAAAATCATTTAAAGACATATTTACATAAATCAAGCGACATTTCTGTGGCTAAATAAATTTAAAACTCTATGTAATACAACAAAGTTATAAATTATAGCAGTACTATTATGGACTGTAGTCATCATGGAGAAGATATTATTCTAGATATTATGGAGTATTAATCATTCTAAGCACATCAGTGACACTGATATGGTGGTGTGTGGTGCTAGAAAGTGTGCCTCAGGCACAGCAGCATTGCTGACATCTTAAATATTGTGTTCTAACATCTACTTTCTCAGTGTAACATTATATGGGACTGTAACTGATCAGGGTTAGTTTCTCAGAACAAATGTTGGCAGGATATTGTGGGTCATTGCTCCTTAAAGCTACGTCAGTGTAGCTGCCCCATCATACATACATTCATTCCCCATCACAATGGTATTATAATAATATCATAATCACCCAAATGCCTGTTCTACAGTCATCCCTTTCTAACAGCGTTCTATATCTGTAAAGGCATGTGTCTGATAAATTGGCCACTGAGTGTAAACACAAAGAGAGTGCATCTAATCAAACAGGTATGGAGTTTGTGTACCTTTGAGCCTGCTCCCTCTCTACTGCCACAGCTCTCTCATGGCTCCACTGCTGTTTGACATTTTCTGTTTTGTGTCTCCGCCGTGACACACGACTGTCCTCCGCTTTCTCTTGTACAATGTCGTCTGTCGTCTTTGGACTGCCCAGTTCTGATGAATCCGGTTTACTCTAACACACGCATGCACACGCACACACACACGCACACACACACACACACACACACTGAAATGTATTTTGTATTCTGCCTATAATATACTATGTACATTAAAAAAATATTCATGTGTGGCTATTCATCAAATCTTCTGCTGTGTTATATTCTGCTCCAAATTGACTGAACTGTTGGAACATTAGTTTTCCTTGCGGCATGAATAATCTAAGCAAGAATCTGTATTTGGCAAACAGTCTATCAATCTGCCTATCAGGAGCTGTTTGGCCATCTGTCTGTAGAGTCGTTTATTCATTTCTATCTATATCTGCTTGTCTGCCTTTAGCCCAATGCCTGTCTCTTCACTGAGGGCTTATTAATTACAGGTAAGTAAGGCTGTGTGTGTGTGTTTGTGTGTGTTAGCTGTTACTTAATGCTCATCTGACACTGATAAATACAAATACGCTCAAACCATGAAAGACACCAACCAGAATTTCCCAGAAGCTCCGCCGCATGTTTTTTCCTGTGGGAGTGGTCGACTCAGGAGTGTTGGCTCCAGTCGTGGGGGTGGAGCTTGGGGCAGAGCTAAGCGTGAGTGGAACAGGGCCACTCTTAACTGTGGAGGCTCGTCGAGGGCTTTCCTTCACATCTTTACTCTCAGACTGAAGACAGATGCCTGAAATGTACAGCATTTTTCAATACAAAGCAGAGTGAAGAGTTTTTCTTAACATATTTACAACAATTTGGCAAGGAAGCAATTTGGTCAGATCCAAAAATATAAATGTTTTCTTAGTTTGGGGTTATTTTTCAAGGATGCATCTATAAAACCCTTTTAGTTTTGTATAAATGCCACCTATTTTCACCTGTGAAATGAACAGATGTCTAAGTAATGAAAAAACATCACCGATCAGTGCATGCATGTGTTGAAAATGACTCTGGGTCCACTGCATTGTCCTGTTATAGCACCTTATTATTTTCAAATGTAACACTCTATCTATTTAAAGTGTAACTAATTTGAAGTATACTATTAACATCACTGTATCTTATGACCAACACCTCCTTCTGTGCATTGTCTATGTTCACTTTTTTTGAACACCAATAAGTGATTAATCATAATGCAAATAAAAACAATTTTTCTTGCTTGAATTATGGGGAAAAAATTTAATAAATGTAATAATTCTCACTGTTATTATGGTCTTTTTGACCTGCTTCAGTAATGCAGAATGTCTCCAGACATAACGGATTTGGCAAGATTTTCATCTCCATGATGAGATCACATAGTGCATGGCGCAGGGCGGAGCTGAGCTTCTCTGTCAGCTGCAGAGGGCTCACATTCCCCTGCTCCCAAATATCGAAATGTACTCGTACTGTGCCTCCTGAAAACACACACACATAAACAGACACATGTGAGCACACACACAGTAACAGGTGAATGAGAGTGTATATTCTCATTGTGGGGACTGAATCTATCCAGGCTGAAGGTTATTTCAAATACTATAGAAAGAATGAACCAGTGTTTTTAGTGCAATTTTGAATTTGAATTTTGAAACATTTTGCCCAGTTTTCCAGCCATCACAGCATTAAAATGGGTTTTTAAAGAGATCAGCAGACAGAGGACATTGCTAAAACCACACTGTTCATGGTGGTTTGGAGAAGGTTCAAATCCCAGGCAAGTTACATAAACCGCTGTTAATGTAATACCAATACCACCACCACCACCAACAACAACAACAACAACAACAACAACAATACCCTGAATTGTTATTACTGATAATCATACAGCAATAATTCCTTTAATTGTGAAAATAACATTATGCATTAAATAAAAGTTGTTTTTGTTTGAATATGTTAATTCGGTCAATTCTAACTGTTCAGAGGAAAATTGTAATCTGCGAAAAACAGTATCATTAGATAACACACACAGAAAATTTTGGAAATCGTAATTGGAAAGGAAACTTTAATCATTGCATCTCTAGTTAAAAGAATGCACAATTTGATATGGCACACACTGATTAGACTCACTGTGACACTCACTTCAATAAGCAAAAACAACTCACTACGGTAATGAAATAAAGCCAACAACATACTAGTATATATTTTTTAAAAGTCTAAATAATGCAATATTTGTTTTTCTTACTTAAATATATTACACAACACATTTAAATACTTGATTCTGACTTTATAAGAGACTGTTACTAAGTATAACAGTTGCTATGGAAAACATCATTTGCAAAAACAATAGAATATTTTTTAAGTCAATATTTTTTGAGTATTACATATAATATATATTTTGTAATCTATATAATAAGCAGGATAATATACAGTGAGCACATCACATATAAACCCTTTCACTCGAGCTGGTGTTATTTATGTAATAATCACCAGCTTTCTGTACTTTAACCCTAATTGAAACAACTAAAATATCTGTTCACATCAAAGATGCATAGATTATCTTAATAGGATGGCAAATTAATCATTAAAACTATTTAAAACTAATTAATTTCAAATTTAATTAAAGGTGAATTCAGATGTCTTTATTAATAATTATAGGTGAATTCAGATGCCCTGCATCATGCATACAGAAAAAGTACAACGAGTACCCTCAGTAGGTGTAGCTATATTTAAAGGTATTCGACACAATATAAAACCAATAACAAAGCAGCTTTTCATTTTTTATTAAATTTTTTCTTTTTTTGAAGAATTCTGCATTATACATAACCTGCCTCATCACACATTAACCAATTCCAAACACACATCATCTTACAAGCTAAGATCAAAAAGTTCCAGGACTGTTCCAGTAGTGAATAAATAGATCCCAGCGCGGTCATGTACATGCAGCAGGAGTGAACAGTAACTCTTGTAGGTTAGTATACCATGTAACATGTTCTTAGCACCAGGACTTGCATTACATATGTTTTTTTTTTTTTTTTTTTTTATGGCAAATGATGACCCTTGCAATGAAGCAATGGGTTGAGTGAGAAGTTTCGAGTGGCATTCGCTTCGTCGGGATCTGCTTCATTGCTGTAGGTGTGCTAAAGCATTTCAAAGGTTTCACAAACTGTAAAAATCCCAATTGCACGTGTTGTTATTTAAGCACAAGTCCAGATGTCAACATTTCTATGTCACATGGCATACTGACTCATGAGTTACTGCTCACTCGTAACACATGACAGTGCTGCACAGTCGCCACATCTCTACAAGAACAATCCCAGTAATTTTTAATGGGCTTAGTATAGATTACAATCCTTTAGCTGCTTTTTGATCACATCTATTATTAAATGTTCTATACATATGCAGTAAAAGCAAAAAAAAGTTAAATAGTTAAAAAATAGTTACCGGTACTGAGTTTGTCCAAATCCATTTTCACCACAGATGTGAGGCTCTCAAACTGTTCAGGCTGGAGAGAGATGGAAGCAGCCTCTCCTCTCTGTGTGCCATTATAATCAGCACAGATATGTAGAGGCTTATCTTGAGCATCCACGAAGGACAGTGCAATGCATGCAATACCTAAGGAAAACAAAACACACAAACACACAAAGACACACACACACACACACACACACACACACACATACACACACACACACACACACACACACAAAAGCTGAACTGTAGTAGTGACTGGACTAGTGCACATTGTGTAAGAGGCATTTTCGTAAATGTAATTAGCCAGCCAAGACTTTTTTCTTGGGCAGAAGGCAAAGATTAATGCTTATTATGCAAATGATAGTGCAAAGGCTTGTAGAAACAAAGTGGGATCTCTAAATGCCTTGAAACCAACACAGAAATGAAGTGAGAAGGCACTACTTATCATGTCCACTGTGGATGCTCAGAAATACTAGGCGATTTTCTTTATTGTGCATGAAACTCAAAATAAGTTAAGTTATTAACAGGATATTTCACCCAAGTTCCTTTTCCATTAGTATTATGGCACATTGTGGAATCAAAAGTGAATCTACAGTACATTCAGCTTAATAGTGTGAGAGGACATACACATGAATATCAATAGGGACAAGTACACGTTGGCAGAGAGTCTCAATCATTTTTCCAATAGTCAAATCAGGGATGAAACTGTCCAACTGAAATAAACAACAGCTTCTTACAGATCGAAAACAAATGTTAAAATTTATAGCTTTCCAGCAAGATAACAAGTAATACAAATAAGACAACAGACAGTAAGAGTAATATACATTTAGCACAGGTAATGCAGACAAAAACTTGAATGCCGTAGTATCTTTGTAATTATTAAAAGTGTAAAAGCCCTGGTGTACACTGTCCAGTCAAAATAAAGTTACACAAACTAACACTGTCCCCAGTGCTGGGTTATGGTTAGGGTTAAGTCTCTGTGATGCCAGTTCATGTGTGTAAATGAATATAGGAAAATAATAGAAAAAGTCCATTGATGGGATATCCTGGTCATTCAGTACATTTAAGTCATCAGCTAACTTCATTTTATTGCCACATAATGTTGCTGAGCCTTGACCTGACCAACTGAAGCAAAAATGCCATAGAAATCCTGCATTGTGTTCAAGGCTAAAGGTCCAAAAAAATATTAGTGCAGGACTTGATTTTTTTTATATACAAAAATCCAGTGAACACTGTTTATAATAGATTTTAAAAATTATTGCAAAACAGCTCCATTTAAGGGAAGACAGAACAACCAAAGTGATGATATCAGGTAAATGAATTAATAATGGTGTTGAATGGTCTAAAGTCTAACAAGAGAAAGAATCTGTAAAAGCACTCCTATTTTGCAGTGAGGCAAAAGCAGCCCGCTGCTCTGAGTCCACTTGTTCTTCACTTAGCTTATCACCCCGTAGCTTTGGCTGGAGGGTGTTAAAAGCACTTGAGAAGTCAAAGAGCATGACTCTCATGTTGCTTGGCGTATTCTTATGTGCAGTAGGCAGATCAAAGCATCCTCCATGCCCCACGGGGAATATTTAAACTGTAGGGGTCCAGTGCTTTACTATGAACCTAAAACAAGCCAATCAAGAAACATTATCAAACAAGCACCACTGGCTTGTGGTTCAAAGCTACTGCTGGACACTTCTACTCGTACACAACAACAACAACTTTTGGTACAGAGCGAATAGGATGGTCATCTGTACGAAAACAGTTTATTGAGAACCCTCAAGAATTTGACATTTAGTAGAACGACACTGATCACTGAACACAGATCAACACTGTCATTTCTATGGCTCAAGGATGAAAACTCACATGCATATCTGTGTGTCATTACCAGACTTCAATTCCCTAAAAAACTTATTAGGAACAACAACAAATTATTAGGAACAAATATAATACACTATTATAAACATGTAAACTGATGTTTTTATTAAGGTAAACAGAGTCTGACCAGCTTATTAATCAAGAAATTACACGTCAGAAAACCACTGGCAAAGCCATCTGAGGAGAGGATTTGGAGAAAGCAAAATTGACCATAGTTTCTGTGAGACACTCCTGTAAACCACAGCAACACAAACTAATCAAGGGGTGTCCATAAGTAATTGTATGCAGAAAAGGGTAGATAGCACTTTCCTTAGAGAGTGCTCCCTGGTCAGCAGATGTCATATGATGGCAAATAGGTAGCTGGTGAGTGGGAATATGCTATGATCAAATCCCCATCACACCTACACCCTAAATACAAATGAAGAAAAAAATGAAAATATTTTGTTCGTTAGATTGTTGTTTTTAGTTAGAGTATATAGACACCGTTGCGCAGACAGATAGAGGACAGGCTAAGTGGATGGCAAAGACTCGATTGTTTTTACATACATAGAGATAAAATTATTAGATAAAATTTTTGTCTAATGATTTTAGTTATCATTAGGAATTACTGTTTGTGATGTTACAGATTGTGTGATGGAACATCAGTGCTGACTGCCTAAATTCAACATGTACTGCATGTTACTCCAAAATGTCAGGTAGTGTATGCTCAGCGTTCCACACACCAGGCTTGGGTGACGTAAGTATCGCTATTATACAGAGTTTGATGGTTTGCTCACTCAAACAGCTGCATTACACAGCAGTCGCATTCAGTCTGTGTGTGTGAGCATGCATGAGTGTGTTTATCTAGCTAGTTTTATTAGTGAAGACCATTAGCACTGTGAGTCATGCTCCTCATATGATGAATGAGTGAGAGGGTCGCGGACACCACCTCTAGTCCTCGCTCTATCATTCGTCTTCATCTCATCTCGCCTTCTCACCCTCTTTCACCTTATCATGCTCAGCCTCAATCAATCAATGGCTTTCCTCCTTTTTACTCTCTCTCTCTTTCTCTCTCTCTCTCTCTCTCTCTCTCTCTTTCTCTCTTTCCCTCTCTCTCTCTGTGCAGTCGAACATGTGTTTCTCACAACCCACACCACCAATAACTGGCCACTTCGCCTTCACCAGCCATTACAATGTGATGTGATGTGATGTGTGTGTGTGTGTGTGTGTGTGTGTGTGTGTGTGTGTGTGATAGTGAGATAGATAGCACGGAAAAGAGTGAGGGGGAGGGAGGCTATCTGTGGTTCATTCAAACCGTGTGTCTTCATCCTTTTCATTTGGTGAAAGCTGTCTATTTACTATACAATGTTACTAGAGACTTGCTCTGTCCTCTAGATAGTAGTGGAAGTTCCTCCAAGGCCCATACAGCCTGTAAATCCAATCAGAAATCACACTAACAATAAGACAATTATCTAATTTCTTATCTGCAGTTAATTAATTAATCACTCTTAAAACGACATATTTAGTAAGTGGACACTTAATGATTACACTCAATCAATGTATGATTATGAAACCTGCTTCCAGACAGTCCTTTTAACAGGAAGCCTGAAACAGTCTTGTTCTATTGGCATATTATAATGCTTACTAGATCTTACCCCAAATACACATTTCTCATTTCACACCACATATTTTCAGTAGGCACTACAGCATGCTTCATTTTTATCAAGAAAACTATCAACTTAATGCACGTCCAGGTCACTGAAACATGGAGACAGAGACAGCTGAAGTTATGCCAACTGTAATTCTATCACAGCTCAATAAAAAATGGCATGGGGCAGTGAGGCATTGAATAGAAAAAGTCTAGTTGCCTTTTTTTTATTGTTGTAACACTATTACCATGTATCACCATGCCCAAACACATCAGTAAAACTACAGTTATAAAGAGTTAAAGTTAATTTACTAAAAGGAGTTTTACAACCAGAAGGCCTGTGCTCGATTCCCAGGCTCGGGCGTTTCTCTGTGGAGTTTGCATGTTCTCCCTGTGCTTATGTGGGTTGCATATACGGGCACTCCAGTTTCCTCCCACAGTCCAAAAACATGCACAGTAGGCTAATTGGTTGTTCCAAATCACCCCTAGGTGTGAGTGTGAGT
>JBCNYG010000006.1:14320481-14342967 GCA_039654305.1 Porochilus rendahli | reverse complement strand
AGAGAGAGAGAGAGAGAGAGAGAGAGAGAAAAAGAGAGAGAGAGAGAGAGAGAGAGAGAGAGAGAGAGAGAGAGAGAGAGAGAGAGAGAGAGAGGCAAAAATAACATTGAGATCTGGAGAAGCAGATGAAGAAAGATGATGAAACAGAATGAAAAAAGAGTGAAATAAAATGAAAGAGAGAGATTGTTGTGATGTCTTCAGTAAGGCTATAATAGCATGTCACTATCAGTACTCGTGCCTGACGCTGCCCCACAGAGCCACTGAAGTTTCCCAGCACAATTACTCTCTGGATTCAATTCATTTGCACACAGTGGAGTGGAACGATCTGAACTAATGAGAGTGCTAATTCAGACACAACAGCAGTCACAAAAACACAACACGGGTGGGGGAAAAGGGGCTTCTTTTGCACAAAACTATGAAATATGTGGATCTGGGTGTTTTAGTATTCGGAAATAATTAAACTGTTCAATTGGCTGATTAGTAAAGCGGTAATGTTATGTACTGCACTGAATGTTCATATATTTTTAATACAAGTTTTTCTGTAACTTAAAAAAAAGCGATTGGGTTGAGTTTACTAGCCATTATGGAGACTGTATGACTAGCACATGACTTGAGGGAGAAAAAAATAAACTGGGAACAGGTATTTTCTGGATTATGTGAAATAAATGTAAGTAAATGAGTGAGACTTTAAACCCATCCTAACCTGATCCTTTTAAACTCAACAATAAAGAAACACATTTATTTTTTTGGCTATTTCAAAAACATTTATTATTTTGCTGGGGACTTGGAGGCAGATCTGTTATCTTACCAGCAAGTCCTCCCTTAGGTACAGATGATCTCAACTGACTGTGTGCTCATCCATGACATACTTATGCAACAACTATCATCTTTACCATCTGATGTGGCCATTCTCTGCCTGTACAGAGGTTCGTTTTTCCAGATGTCTTCCTCACTTTCAGCCACCAAGAGTGAATTACACACATGACTGTCATGCAGATCTTGCAGCAGAAGGCGCTGTTGAGACAAACATTATATTAATTTAATTTTCATAATACTCCCTCACACATCATTTGCTGAACTGCCTAATCCTACTAGGTTCACAGGGAGGCAAGCGCCCACCGCAGCACAAGCCAGGGAATCAAACCTGGGACTTTCTTACTGTTGAGGTGATAATTCTAACCACTACGCCACCCGGGTACCATTTTCATAATGGGATATTTAACTTATAAAACTTAATGAACAATTCAGTACAGGTGAATTTTGCAAAAGAATCACAAATTCCCAAACAAACGACACCATCCTTAAAATTTTCACTTGATGTAATTTCAGTGGCATTATTGATAAAACACCAGACACACAGTTGCAGCACCATTACCAGGCATGCCAAAAGTGATGGACATGCATCACTCATGGATCAAAGCACTCAGTTTTGGGTCGTGAGCTGTCAAAACCAAACAACCAACATACAAATCTGACAGCCACCAAATTGTTTTAAAACAATAAAACAGAAGACAAACACACACACACACAAAAAAATACAAAAGGAAAGAAAAATACATTTAAATAGGAAGGAAAAAGCTCCAGTGAGGATCTTGGGTAAACATAGGCATAGCATACTCTTTACCAAAATTAGAAATTTTATTTTAAACACTTCATCTCTCTTCATCGTTTACCATAAAAACCCTACCGACACCTTAATACCCTGGTTTACACCGCAAGTGAGAATAAGGCGTAAAGTTTGAAATATATACTGCCTCCATTTGTGAAGCATAATTCATGAATGCAACAACAGGGTTTTATCCCAATAAACACTGCTGTAGTGACCAAAGAGACAATTCTGAAAGAAATGAGTAAGTGTCTGGCACTCTGTAGATGTTTTTATACATTTAATATAGTCTGCACCTTGTGTTTAGTAGAAGTTTATTTTAAACTCTTCTTTTACACAAGTTTATTTTTACGTACCTGATATGGGAACTTTTGCAGTAATAAGGGCAAATGCGTCTCAGGGGTCAAAAATTAAAAGTATGAGTTTCATGTTGTTTGTCAAAATTCGAATAAGTGGTAAAAATTATTCCTCCAAAGATGCAATAAATAAATAAATAAACTCAACTTTCTCAGTATTTTGAACATAAAGAATATTTTGTGTTTTCAGTAAAAGTATCTCATGTTGGACGGGAAATGTATTTGACAGAAACTAGGAGTTGTTTCACATACGTAGTTTGAAAAGGTTTGCACAAGAAATATATATAAATTGATTAAATAAAATGAGGCCCTGCGATGGCCTGGTAAGCTGTCTAGAGTGAACCCCACCTTTGCCCAGAGTCGGCTGAGATGGACCCCGGCCCCCCCACAACCCAAATTAGGATTTAGCAGTTCAGAAAATAAATAAATAAATAAAATGAGGCATAGGGCAGTACTTTTAAAACATATCATCAAACCTTAGTATATGTTATGAATTTTTTTAGAACATTTCACTTGACAGAAATATTACAAACTTTTTAAAGCACCACAGCCGTAGTAGGGCTTCAAAAAAACATAGACCAAATGAATATTGTAGTATCATGTATACTGAAGAGAAATAACTTTTATTTCATTTACAAGCCAAACATTATAAAATCTTTAAAATTGTCTGAAGTAAAGTTTTATTAAAATGTGAAAAAAATTGCACTAATTAGAGTCTTTAAATTTGTGCTATTCAACACAGAATTAACATTCACAGCAATAAGCCCTCAAAGTGACAAAAATTATATTTCACTTTACATTATCACGACTTCTTCAAACATTCAAGTGATGCGAATTAAAATGATCACAAGATCACTAATAAACAAGGTCACAAAGGAAAATTCTTCCTGCTAGTTCTATAAGAAAAGTATAGAGAACAGTACTCATGTTTATACCAGGACTTGCAGTCAGCTCATTAAACATGAATAAGCTAATGGACATTTGTCTTATTTATGCTCAAAAATAGACCAGAAGCGTAAAATATGCTACCGCCTTGCTTTTACAAGCATAATATTTCTGTGCAATGCTTCCAGGGAGAACTACAGCATTGATTACAAAGAAAAATGTGTCTGACGCAAACCACAGCCTAAATGTGCTTCTCATGTAGACTGGCCTTAAGATATCAATAGCACACCAAGAATACAGCAATGGATATTAAAATGTAACGCCAGCACCAACCCAACCACATCAACAATAACAGACAAAACATGTCTGTGACATTAATAACGTGAAGGAGAACACCACAATTATTAGCAAACTGTGGTCCAGAGCTTCTACAGGAAATCTCAGTTTACAATCAATCAATCAATAGATCAATAAATACTAAATCCTTTACCTGATTGACTTTTCGGCAGATTTTCCCAATCTCTTCCACTATGAGCTGATGAAGACGCAAGTACTTTGGGATTTCCTCCTCCTCTTCTTCTGCAGACTGTCTCTCTTTTCCAGCGTTAAAACTCCTGCAAAACAAAATAAAACATTAAAACACAAAATGTACAAAATGGTGGTGGAAAAAACACACACCATAGACTTGCATTAAGCACAGAGATGATATTGACATAAGCCCAAATTACAATGGATTACAATATTGTTGTACTCTTCTAATTGAAAGGTATCACTACTGACTACTGTTGTTTCATTTTTGACGTTGCATTTTTTGTTTATCTATCCCGTGATATGCAAAATCACAAGCAAAATGCTGGCGGCTCCAATTTCAGAAATAAAAGCATCAAAATTGCATTTTGCCTTACTGCTGGGGTACTATAATGTTTAAATTGAATCTTAAAGACTACTTCAAGGTCCAAGTATTATTAGTTTTTATCTCTCTTTTTAAGTATATTTTTCCAAAAATAATATTACTTTCAGGACCACTTCAAAGGACCACATTAACCCTCTAAGCTAGAAGATACCATTAAAGGGGACATGCTTTCGAGCTTTACAGTGTATCACTACAGAAACAAGGAAACACAGTTTGTTACTTTTTTCATGTACTGCATAGTGTGTGACTCAAGTGTCTGTAGCATGCAAAACAAGCATCTGTACTGTGTATAACATGAGCTTGACAAACCTGGAGTGTGAGAAAACCTCCAGTCTATCCTTTTTAATTTGAATAATGAGCCAGAAATCTGGCATGAGTGGACTTTGGATCTCATGCTCATCCATGGTGGATTCATCACATTCTGAGTCACTGCTACCCCCATCGTAACCTAACACACATACAAAATAAACACTGATTACTATATTACTCTATATCTACTATTGCATCCTACTTGAAATGAAACAGAATTCAACTTAATATTCATCAAGTCATGACTTAATCACAGAGTAAGTGATATGTAATAAAGGTTACCTAGCATGTCTGAGTCCAGACTCCCCTGGCTGGAGACGACACTCTGAACTCGACTCGGCCTGATCTTTCCACTGCCTGAAAATATGAAACAATGAACAAGTAACCTATAGGGTCAACCTGAAAGATTCTTGTCAAAGAATAACACATTACAGGTTGTCGCTTACAAACTGGATTTCTAGTCCAAACGAAGCAGGTATGAAGCAGCAAATTGTGTTATGTACATTTTGGTTTTCCAGTCTCTCAAGCCCATGTGGCTATATTGGAGAGCAGAAGCATGACAATTTCACAGGCAGTGCTATTGAAGGGTTTGAAGCCTATGCTCACTCAACAATGGATTCGACCTTGCACTTTAATGCCAGATGTCTGAATTCCCTGAATCATTTCAGAATATTATGCACTGAAGATTTAAGGACCTACTGTGAATTCTCTTGCATTGAGAAATGTTACTCCCCCCTCACTTTTCTTCCTAATTTCAGCATTGCCAATTCCCACAATCAGGGGTGACTTCCCCATCACACAATCAATATCAACCAGGGAGATATTGCATCACGGCCAGAACTACAGTGTAGAGTCCAGTTTCAATCCATAAGTTTCAAGCTACCAGCAGTGATATTCTGACTTTGAAAAAGTTAATTTAATACAATTACAGTGAGACTAACATGCTTAAATCTATTTTTAAAAATTCAGTTTTGGTGAGACTCGTACAGCAATTTTACTTTTTCTAATATCGTGTAAACATACTGAGTAATACATGGATATTCTCTAAAACTTTGTTTATATTAAAAAAATATTATTGAAAATATTTTCTTTGTATTTTTATCAGTTAAATAAAGGTTCGTATGAATTAACAAAACACAGATGTTCTTTTTTGTAAATGTGACACATCACAGCAAAGTGGGTATTAAGTCAGAAACTACTAAATACTTTGTTAATCTCTAAACACGATTTTCTTGTATGCTTAAAGGGCTGAAATTTCCTGGCAGGTTTTGGTTAGTTACTCCATAACTAGACAAATATTTTTTTTATTTGGTATCATTTCAAAGCCTAGGATAACAGCTACAAAATGGAACCAATAACTCAAAATTAATAATTTGTGGCTTAATACCCACTTTGCTGTTATGGGTCACAAATAAGGTTTGTACAAAACCTAGTTAATAAATTTGATCCACTGTGCTGCACACTCCAGATATTTTTGGAGTTCTCACCATGTGTAATGGAGTGCACTAACTCCAGGCTCATGCCCGAATTAGTTTTCGAAGTGGGGGTCAGGCCGATGCTGGTGTCTGTTTGTGGAATGTTGTTTTCTGTACCAGTCGTCCTGATTTGTTCAGAAGGAGAATCGTTTTTTAAATCTAAAGCTCCAGGCTTTACTTCCTTATCCTCAGTGATTTCTTTTTCCTTCTGCTCCTGTGTTTCGTGAGTTTCGTCACCTACTTCAGCCTGCTAGACAATACAGCAATGCCATTACAAAACATTTTTTTTGCAATTCTAACACATGTATTTGAGTATTTTTTTTATACATTTCAAATGTTTAAATAAAAACAATGAAATTACCACTATGTAGTAGCACATACTAAATTATGTAATTAAATGAGTCTTACTAAAAAACAACTTTAACTAATGCGAGATATAAATTACCTCCGACTCTACTTCCTTTTTCTGAGGCACCATCTCACTTTCTAACCCCTTTATAAATTGGGAGTGATTGGCTGTTATTTTTATGCTGTTATCAACCACAGGAAGGTGACTGGCTGGTTGAGATATGGATGCCTCTTCCTGAGAAAAGGTGGAGTTCTGATTTAACTCCTGGGTTGTCTGTAGTCTGTGTGAGTGCAGCCGACTAAGAGAAATGAAGTAGAAATTCTGTTTCTCCACATTTAGCAAGTAACCAGGAAAAGAGAAACGCCTGAACTCCTGCAGACAAAGAACAGTCTTAGAACATATTCTCAGTGCCAACACTGAGAAAAGTATGAAATATTATAATATAATATAGTATATAAGTAAAAGCACACAGAAGGTATGTCATAAAGCTACACAATGTTAACACTAATATTAATCTGTGAAAAAATTCAGAACATATGGAGCAACTACATAATTGATCAAACCTCTTTAAACTTTTCCAGTGATTGTTCTGGGCCAAAGACAAACTGTAGAGGGACGAGCTCATGATGGCAACCAGGCCTTCCACTGGAGCGGAAGACATGCTCAGACACCTTCTTTAGGGTGGAGCAGTCCACCACAGATGAGTGACGAAGTGCTGAGACGATCTCGTCCTCCAGCAGCCAGCGGATCTATAGCAGAGAAAGAGTAAAAAGGGGGGGATAATGACAGAAAAAGGCAGATAAAGAACAAGAGAGACAGAGTGGAATAAACAGACAACGATGGAAAAATAACAACATAAACACAAAAAGAGTGAAATATAGAAACAATAAGAGGGTGAATCAGTAATGGGGGTTTATAAAGCTCACCTTAAAAAAAATAAAAGATCACAGAAGTCTCTGTACTAGTCTGTGTTACTTTTAAAAACCTTAGTCTTATTTCCAAAACAAAGGAAGCAAGTTTCAAAAACAGTCACTGATGTTCTTGGTTATAATGTGACCTACTCCAGCATAATAGGGATTAAGTTTTCAAATCGCTTTCGTGACTGCTCAGGATAAATCCCTACATCAATATTCAGTACCAGAATACTCTACCTGCTTACAGAACCCCAGGATTCCCAGAATCATATAACGGTAAACCAATAAGAAGCCTCGAAACAGACATGCTGCAGTGGAAATACAGAGACCAGACATAAGTAAATAGACAGGTCGAAGAAGAGGCCGAACCCTTAATAGCCTATCTAATGAAGATAGCGTATAACAGTTTTTGAGCTGGTTTGAATGTCTTCTGCAATGTCTGTGGCCTTACTTATGTCCAGTCTCTTTAGAACTCATCTGTTGCTAGGAAGACACTAGAAAAGTCAAGCTGCTTGGCAAAAGTCAGATTTATTTAGTTGCTAGAGTGTTTCAAATGCAGACATTCAGAAACTGGTTCTGTAACTGTAATTGCTGTTTTCTCAAAAATTTCCACGTCACGACATACAAAGTAATGTAACTCGGTCAATTTTCATGCTATAACCATGTATCATATCTCACTTTAAAGCATATCAAATTCTCTTTCTAAATATATGAATATCGAAGTATGTCAAATTTACTACTTATTCCGTATTATGCTGGATCTTGTCACAAATTTGTGCAACTGTAAAACTGCGCAAACTTTTTTCTCTTCTCAAACAGTTCCTTGGATGTTATTTCTCTAACTGCGCAAATGCTCATTATACACTGACTGAAGGTTAATCTGCACAAGTATGAAGTACACTTATGTATATGTTTGTACATTTGGACTGAATTGTATTCCCTTAAAATCAATGATGCTGTATAACATGCAATTAAAGTCTTAATGTTTTTGTTTGTCTGAATGCTTGGTTAACATGTCTGCCTCAAAGCAAGAAGGTCCCGGACTCGAGCGTTTCTGTGTGGAGTTTGCATATTCTCTCGTGCTTGTGTCGGTTTCCATACAATTAGGCTTACTGGCTGTTCCAAATTGCCCCTAGGTGTGGACAGGAGTGTGAAAGGTTGCTCTGCGATAGCTTGTTCAGTGTGTACCCCGTCTTCGCTTAGTGTCGGCTCCAGCCTCTCCATAACCCTAACAGTCGGATTAAGCCGTTTGTTAAGTGAGTGAGTGAGTGGGTGTTTTGTCGTTGATATCGGTTTGATTTTAAAAGCAAAGAGCAGAATTAGCACAGCGAACAGACAACAGTAACTCACCTCATCCATGGTAGCTAACACTGCCTGTTTGTGAGGTGCTGGGAGTTTGGACAGAGGATCACCGGTCATGCTGAGAGAAGAAAAAGGTTTTAATCACATTGTCGGGCATAGTGTGTTCCTATGATAAAAATGTGATGGAAGCACAACAGCCAGCACAAGACAAAAAAAATTATGGTACCTTAGATCTACATTAGCATTATATTGATGACAAGTGGCTGTAATCAGTCAAACAAAAGCTGCTAATGAAGTAACAACAAGTTTTAACAAACAGATCAGAACTGGATCAAGGGCATAAGCATGAGAATCTTTCTTTACATTTTTGAACCTGTCATGTTTGCTTTCATAAAGTAAACTGAATTTTGTGATTGCCTTTTCTGAAACTGAATCATGCATGTTTTTTATGACAGGTTGTTTAATTTTAAATACCATATTTGACCTATCAGAATCAAGTATTATCAAATTTAATAAACTAACCCCTCCAATCCAACCCCACGGAAACGGTCCAGGTTTTCCATGAGCTCCTCATCAGAGCGGTACGAGGATGGCTGACCAGGGGAGCGATTCATAGACACACTACTCTCAGAAGTGTACCTTTAGATGGGAGGGAGGGAGAGGGAGGGAGGAAGAGAGAGAGAGAAATAAGCAAAAAAAGTAACACTGAATTGACTCTGAATACAAAAAACTAAATGATATCTGCAAGTACAACTGGTTTTCTTACCTGATGTGATTGATCCCAGTGGTCATGACCTCTATTTCAATTGGCAACGTCAAAACAAAGATGTCCAGAGTGATAGAGAGCTCATTCAGATTAATTGACTGAAGCAATTCTGAAGTTTCTAAACAGCCGATCAGCTCACCTGCAACAACACGGCATCTAAGTAACTGAGTGCGTCCCTAACCATACGCTTAAGTTTTATTTATTTTATTAATTAATGCTGCACTATGTCCTAAGTACATAAGCAAATCTGTGTACCTTTATTGCATAACTGTATTTATACATTCAGTTTATGGAAGATTTTAAGGGGGACTTGCATTTTCTACCTTAAACTTGTAGCATCAGGGTAAAGGTAAAGAATTTTTACACATTACACATTTTTTGGTCTAAAAGAAAAATTCCTTTAACAGTTCTGTGCTTTGTTTGGATCTTTCCTGACTTCAAAATAATAAAAAAAAAGTAATGCAGTGTAAGTGTGATACTGCACAAAGGTCAAACTCTGATGTCCAGGTGCTCAAAAGGCATTCCCAAATATTCCAAACTTTTCCAATTTAGCTGCAAGTCAGACAGTGGCTTACATACCCAGACAGGTGGGAAGTGTCTCAATTGGCATTGAGCCACGGTAGCTTTTCGTGCTGAGTGAACAGACAAGGTGAACAAATAAAGGAGGCATCTCAGGCTCAGGTGCTTCCAGAACAGACTCTCCATCCAGGATACTGAAAGAGTCTTCATCCTGATTTACTGTGTTAGACTCACTCCCAGAGTCATCTCCTGCTCCCACCTCTGTGTGTCCTTCATCAGCTTTCCCATTCCCTTGGTCCTGGTACTCCACCTCAAGATCGGTGTCGCTCTCTGATACCATGCAGCAGCCGGACACATTCTCTGAAAAAAAGGTGTATGACAGTTAATAAAAAGTACTATTAAAACAAGCAGTAATAATATTTTCTTTAAGTTAAATATAGACTATGCGAAACTGCAATCAGCAATGCATTGGAAACAGGCATGACTCATAGTCATGGAAATCAATGCATGGCCACTTCCAGAAATTGACTTTTTTAGAGCCACTTACTTTTCCAGCCTTTTATTGCCCTATTCAATCTTTTTGAGATGTGTTGCTGCCACTAAATTCAAAATGAGCTAACAGGTTTCATAAAAGAGTAAAATGTCTTTCAACATTTGATATGATTCCAGTCTTCTACTGTGGATAATATATGGGTTTTCTGAGATTTGAAAATCACTGCATTCTGTTTAACATTTAAATTGATGGCATTTGACAGACACCTTTTCCAGAGCAACTGACAATTTAATCTCATGTATACAACTTCTCAGGATCAGGTTAAGGGCCTTTCTTAGGGACCCAATAGCAGAAGCTTGGTGCTACTGGAGTTTGAACCCTGAACTTCTGATCAGTATCCCCGAGCCTTAGCTACTGAGCCACCACTGCACAAGCAATTTTTTAAAATCACATTTTACAAAGTGTTCCAAATTTTTGGTTGAAAGGTGTTTACTTCATGTACAAACCCCCTTTACCTGTGACCTAGTGAATCATTATTAGGGTATATTTATTGATAGACATTTCAAAATACTTCTCCAAGTCATTTTGGTTAAGGGCATCGACAAAATACCATAAAGGTAAATGTAAAACTCAGGAGCAGGTGAAAAATAAATGAGTGCTATTAGTTGATTTCTCACCATCCTCTGTGGCCAGCTCAGCCTCAGACACATCATAATCATCGCTGGGCCTCCTGTCTCCCTCTTCATCTGAATCTTCCTGTTAAAATAAAAAAGACAGAAATTGTGATTTAAAGCTCATTATATATATACACACACATACATACACACACACATTTCAGAAACAAAAATGTAAAAAAAAAAAATAAAATAAACATCTTTAGGAGCTCACTTCTTTTTTTGATGACTGTGGGCAGTAGAAGAAATAATGTGGATTGGAGGGAACCGTTTTAAAATACTGAGCACCAATCTCCAAGAATTTGTCCTACAAACATACACACATTACTGTTTACACCACAAAAATATAACAGTCACTTAATTAACATAAATATAATTCTGTGCACAACCTGTATGATTTTGTGCAGATCAGGGTACACTTCACACTTCTGCTGTACTTGAAGCAGAGACAAAGGGAACTCTGGGACTTGACGGGAACAGGGTTCCTCTGGGACTCGACGGGAACAGGGTTCCTCTGGGACTCGACGGGAACAGGGTTCCTCTGGGACCTCAGGAGAGGTGGGGGTGGACACTTTCACTTTAGCCTCCACCTCACTTACATCCTCCAGTTCAGTGCTAAACAGAGGACATTTAACAGATGAGAATAGGTTTTTACAGCTTCTCCATTCTGTTGCTACCTCGCAACAACATAAATGTAGATCGATCATCTGGTCAAACTGCTACAGGTGTAAATACATGGGTGCATGTCTTCCCATCTCTACTGGGAGACACTGACAATGACAGTGTTGTGTGTACAAACATAAATTAACTTTCTAACCAGTGAACCAAGAAATGAGTGTGTGAACTGATTGCTTAATGAATTAGAGGCGTGTTGTTGTCATTTGCAAGCATTCCTAACTACGCCTAATAGTGACATTACCAGATACAGGTTAAAAACTCCTGTAATATAATACATTTATCTTCAGACACAAGAAGGCAGCAGATCATGCTGTTTTGACAATAACAATGTGTATCACATGTGTCTTTCATAACCCTCAGTGTACAACAACCAGTAGTCAAAAGAAAACAAAGTTTTCTGTGATTATTTACACTTTTCTGTCATTAAAGGAACAGTGTGCAACATTTTGGAGGATCTATTAGCAGAAAGTATGCATATCATAAATAAATAAGATTTTATTAATCTATAATTATAAAAAACTTGTTGAGAACCATAGCATATTTATATCTACAGTCATTGACAAGTCTTGTCAAACATATGGAACATGGAATGTTTGGCACAAGCACCAAAAGGTCAACAAATGACATTTTATATATAAGTGAATCAAGCAGATATCTCATGAAGATAGATTGATGTTTCCCATCACCATGGCCATCTGTAATGTGCCAAATCAAATCTAGCTCTCACCTTGATGAAGAAACTAACGTAGCTTGGCATGATTTCTTTTTTACATCCCCTCTAATGGAGAAGCTGGCCTCTGTCCTCAGAGCTTTCCGTGTGCTTTCAAACCTGCGAGGTTCGTGTTGCTCACGAAATGCGCGTACATGACCACACAATGTCTGCAGGAAGGAAGAGATGTCGATCTCCTGCAGAGATTCCTCACAGTAGTCCATAGCTGTCAGAACATCCTGAGAGGAGATACTGTATGCCAGCTGCAGGCTGCGGAACACACCTGGGAAACAGAGGATGTGCATCCACACACGGGCGCGCACACACATACACATACACACAGACACACACACAGACTTTGTGAAGTAGTTGTACTGACTTTAAATAACGCAACGCGTAAACCACTACCTATCTACACAATTTTGATATCTCAGCCACCAAAAAGTCTTTTTTTTTTCCTTGTTTAATTTATGTTTTAGTTGTTTGTTGTTGTTTTATTCTCTGGGAGAACAAATTTTCAACAAAAATTCCAACTCATTTCTATTGTGGAAACATTTGCACCCTATAGTATAGGAGACATGGACAGAGAGGGTGATACAGAAAGAAACTGGAAGAAATTTCAACACACTTGTGCACAAACAAATAGGCACAAATAATTATAAAATGCAATACAAGGCCAGATAGACATTTGTCTATAAATACAAAAGTACATGAAACCCACAAATAATACACCAGGCTTTGCTTCATTGCATGCAGTTACATGAAGATTATCCCTCAGTACTCTGAGTGCTTCAATAAATAATGCAACCATAACAACATGTAAATGCTTGTACTCGTTTCTAACATAAAATGTAAGCACAGCACATTTTGTGTATGCTGTAAACTCAGGCATGTGTATGTACCTCGGACGTAGCTCTGGTAGTAGTGTTCCTGCAGCAGGCTACAGTAGTTGGCCAGCTCCTTCTGTTTATAGGGATGTGTGATGATTTCTGACCAAGAGGAGGCGCTGCTGCGCTCCTGAGAGAGAGACCTGAATTAAGCATACCAACATACACCATTAGTGATGACAACACACATGCACAATTACCAGCCATTAAACCGTTATGCTGAAAGAAGACCAGAAAACCACACATATGTGGTTAAAACTGCATATAACATGGTACACATTCAAGTGTAAGTTAAAAATGTTTGGCAGAGTGGTGCCTACAGGTTAACAGCGAAAATTTACAAATACTGGTGAATGTGCTCTGAATAACAAATTTTAATCATCTATTTGTGTTTGCATTTATTCTGGGGCACAACAGATATATCATTTTCATGACAAGATAAGGACCCCAGTGGACTTTGCCACTTTTTACAGCATCTCTCATGTAATGTTTTTGCAAAATATAAAAAATGCTAATATTTGATGGCTGCATAAGCAGTCACAACAGGGGCAAGGCTTTAGTAGAATGACCTTTGCAATCACAGACATGTCTCTGTTAGTTTTGCATCAGGATATGGATGTATACATATATTTTTCTGCATTCTTTGTTAACTTTGCACACATTCTGTTAGATTAGATAAAGTGTTTTGTTGAACAACAATTTCCAAATCTTGCAAGAGAATCTGTATCAGACTGAAGTCTAGGGTTTATCTGAAGCATTCTAGTACATTCAATCCCCTGCAGTGTGCCATAGGCAGCATGTTTATGGACACTGTCCACCTAGAAGGTGAACCTCTACCCCAAGATCAAGATGTTACCTCCTAGAATTCTTCTGGAATAATTACCCCATTGTACTCAGTTTATCAACCCCTGATGACAAAAAGCACTTCCATATCACGATGCTACCAGCATCTTGATTCACTATGTGGATGACATTCTCAGGGTGATGATTTGTACTGGCTTTCAATTAAACACATTAACTTGTGCCAAAGTCAAAATTGCTAGTATTCAGCATTTTAGATAAACAACAAAAACAAAAAAAAGCCTCCTGTCTGGAATCATGAAATTGTGGCACTAACCAGAAACACGTGAGTATAAATCAGTTTTCTTTTCCTTTTACACAAAGCAAGATGTCGTATCTTGTGTTCGTACAAAGTAAGGCTGTATAGGTTGCTTTTTTAGGATTGAAGAAAAAACACCCACTTGCATCCTGAAACTGATTTTAAACCACCTGCAAAGAATATTATCTCAGCTCCCTGTTTAAACTCATTTCACCCAAATAGCACTGTTGTATTTCGGAAAAAATGTAAGTTAATACAAATTTCACCAAAACAGAAAGCAGAAGTTAATCACAAACCCCGTTAAATGTCACTCATTAAGTCAGGAATTTCATTCGTTAGGTGATACAAGAGAACAAGAGAAAAGAAGTAGTACCCATCAGTTTGTCCCAAATTGCCTGCTACACACGCACAGTGGCAAGCAAGTAAGCGGACAGACAAACAGACTGACTTCAGCACTACAGGAGGTCTGTAGCAGGAGGTACATGAATTACAAACTAACCTTTTTTCAGGTCCAAATTCTGCCAAATACCAGTCTTATCAAAAACAAATATCTTGCTCGAACAAGACTAGGCTATTACAAGACTGCCATTATATTGACACAATTAAATGCAAACAGGATTTTGCCTAAGGGAGTTCCATGCTCAGCAAAATACAGAGAGTAAGTAATTAAATTAAAACTAAAGTACACCCTCAGGTAAATCGAACTCAATTTAAATGTGACATTTTATTCATAAGAAATCATCATTCACAAATGAGAGAAACCCATTTTTCTTATCGCATTAACGCACTTTAACATCAACTACTGTGCAAAGTTTTATTAATAATAATCTTCTAGAATTATCCACTATTACTGGATCACCATCAGACCCTACAGAACTCGATCAAGCTACCGAGTGCTTTGAGTAAAATTACGCTGCACGCCAGATAATGTAGCTACTCTGAAAAGAAAACCAATCAAAGCAAAAATATTAGCACCCTGATACAATGATGATACACACACACACAGAACACCAGTAAATTAGAACAACAGTGGCATCAAACAAAATTAATGGTATTCCAACTAGCATGGAAAGAGAGTCTCCTTAACTACAAAAAAGTTCTTAGGGCTTCTAGAGCAATATATTTCTCAAATCTAATAGCAGATAATATTATATATAATAATATATATAAAAAATATTCCAAAATACTTATTACTAGTTAATTCTACAACAATATTAAATAAGACCATAAATAAAACGTGCAGACCGTCGGCTTATAGTAGTAACAACTTCATGAACTTTTTTAAATGTTAATATTTAAAATATCAGGAAAAAAATGGATTCCCTAAACTTAAAGTGAGATATGTCATTAACTAAAACTGTAAATAATTATATACCACTATCAGATCATCAACTAGAGAGTTTCAACAATATTCAAGAGACAGAACTAATCTCACTCATTTTCACTTCTAAATCATCAACCTGTGTGCTAGATCTAGTACCTTCATGCTTCTTTAAACAGGTACTACCTTTTATTAAATGTATTTAACTCTTCCCTTCGCACTGGTTATGTACCTAAATCCATTAAAATTGTAGTTATCAAACCTCTGATTAAAAAACCTGACCTCGACCCATATCAGCTGTATAACTATAGACCACTATCAAACCTCCCTTTTATCTCATATCTCTTCATCTCTATGATCTCAGAAAAAGCTGTAGCGCAGCAGTTATGTTCAGATCTTTGCAGGAAAAACATTTATGAAATACATAAATCGGGATTTAGGCCTCATCATAGCACAGAAACAGCACTCGATACAGTCGTAAATGATTTGCTGGTGGCCTCTGACTAGAACCTGAAGACACAACCTTATCACCCCCATCTTATTGGCACTACCCTGGTTCCTAGTCAACTTTCAAATCGAATAAAAATTGCTACTTTTGACTTATAAAGCACTTAATGTGATTCTTCGGATACTGAGGGCTACTGCAGAAGGCAGAGCTTTCTCTTACAAAGCCATACACTTTCCAGTTAATGTTCGGGACTCGGACACAGTGTCTGTTTTTAAACTTACTTGTTTAGCTAAGCATTTTGGTAATAGCCTTTTATTAGGTCAAGGAGCAGATCTGGGGGTTCTCAGGCATAGACATTTCTGGTAAACTGTGATGCTGGGATGCTGTCGCTCCCTCACTCTACATGCTCACCCAGGTATGTTGATAGTGAAGTGGCTGATTGCCCAACGTTACAGGGTGCCCTTATGTCTGTCTTGCTTGGGGTTTCTTTTTTTTCCAGTTACACTGCTGTAGTTAGTCATGCTTGCACCCAGCACTTATAAACTCTTCATTTACCATTACACTGTTATGAGCATACCTCTCTCAACCTCTCTCTCTCTATATGGACTTAGATCTGCACTCAGAGACTGTAAAGATGACTTTTCACTGCTGGTGATATAAACTCTTTTGCTACAATTATTTAGGACTTTCAGTTGTGGTATAACCAGCCAGATTACATGCTAGCTGTAATGAAGTTTCTCTTATATGTTTTGTATTTTATGGTTTCACCCAAAGAAGGTTGGGTTTCCCTTTTGAGCCTGAGTCGTCTCAAGGTTTCTTCCTCGTGTCAACTGAGGGAGTTTTTCCTTGCCACTGTCGCTCCGGGCTTGCTCATTAGGGATGTGTAGGGGTTGTTTAAAAATATTTAAATTCCTTTTACTATATAAAGCTGCGGCAATGTCAATTGTAAACAGAGCTATACAAATAAAACTGAATAACACTAACTTCCAGATGCAAATTTGGGACTGTTATTTTTACAATCAGTGCAGGGTTTAGACCTCATACTCTGTAGGCTGCTGTAGCCACTGTATCAGAGAGAAAGAGAAAGAGAGACAGAAAAAGGCGTAACATTCATCAACCCTAAGTATGGTGGGTAACTTTGGCTCTGCAGCAGCTGCTGGAAGCAGTAAGCATTGCTACCTGGATTTCAGCTGCTGATTGAGCTCCCAGTGTAGTACATCTTGAGATCTATCCTCATTGAAAGGAAAAAGCAGAGGTTAAAATGCTACAAACCAATACTAAATAAAAAAGTACCCTCATTTCTAACATTGTGAACCAGTCAAGGCACAGCTGACATTTAAGAATTGCACTATTAACTTTCCAATGGAGTTACAGATGAGGACAAAATAATTATTCGCCCAATGAAATGTAGTTTTCTTCAAAATTCACCACAAAGGATTTTTTTAAGCAAGAACTTTAACAAAGCATTTCTAAACATCCTAGTTTTATGTTGGATGCTTACATTATTTTACTTTGCAGAGAAAAACAAAATTATTTCACAAAATCAAACACTACCAGGATCAAAATTATTAACCCCTTTGGAACTAACCATTTTTAGTGAGCCATAGCACATACCTAGTCTTATACAATGATGTGCTTTAACTTTACCACACAACTAGTGAGAAGTGTGTCTAATAAGCCTAGAACAACCTCCAAGACACTAGTGAATGACTTAGCCAAGTCAGAAATTGTCTTAAAGCACAGGAACACCCCTCGGGCACAGAAATGGACTGCAAGGATGCAGACCAAGAAAAACTCTATTTCAACAGAATAGACCTTCAAACAAGATGGAAGAATGCTAAAGACAACCTGGAGAAAGATGAGATGAAACTAGAGCTCTTTGGTCATATAGATGTTACCTGCTTGGATAAAGAAGGGGAGGCTTATAACCCAAACAGAACCATCCTTCGATGAATCATGGTAAAGGGGGTATTATTATGCTGTGGGGATGCTTTAGTGCAAGCAAGCAGAAAGAAAGATGTGGGATGTGTTTTTTTTATTTTTTTTGTGGGGTCGCGGGACTCAAAGCAGCCAGCGTCAAAACTGGGTCTGGGTCATTTCTTGCCAACATGGCAGCAGCCAAAAAACTAAATGTTGCTCCTGGTAAAGAATTACATCCAAAAGAACAAAGGAAATGTTATTGACTAGCCTGCAGAAAGCCCTTACTTGAAAAGCTGTGGGGTGAACTGGGGACCTCTGATGCCAATAGCCACTTGTGCATCCTTTATGCTTGATAACAGCATCAGGGGGGCTAATAATTTTTTTTGTGGTTTTTATGAAATAATTTTAATTCTGTTTGTAAAGTAAAATATTGTAAGGAAATATTGCAACCAAAAATTTCGAAGAAAACTGCATTTCACATGGCTTTTACATGGCTTATATAACTAAGATGTTAAGAAAACTTAAGTACAGCTTTATATTGTACAATCTTTAAAACTTCACATTACAGTAAGGTAACTATGTATTTATCATCTGTAAAACATGAGTAATCTATGCAACTCTATGGTCTATGTCCCTTGTATTTTTGAAGGTGAAAAAAGGAATTTTATTCATACTTTGAATGACTTTCAAAAGATATCATGGTGCATGTGTGACAATTGTGATGAAGCAAGCTTGATCATTGTCATGTGTTAAAAATGGAAAAATAAACCATGAATGTATTACGTTTTTTTTCTTATGTTCCCATGTAGTATATATTACAAAACTTAAAACTACAATTGTGAGTGTGCGCATGTGCATACCTGAGGAAGACATCTTTGGGTCGGCGGCTGGAGTGCTGCTGGTGGAGCTGGTCTTTGAGAAGGTCCATGCAGCAGTTGTAGATATAGACGGGACAGCGAGGACGAGCCACATCTCCAGGACTCTGCTGAAAAAGCTGGTGATCGTAGTCATGTTTCTGTGGTTCTGAGAACTGCACACTCTCCTTTTCCTCTACGGACAAGACTAAGCAAACACCAGAACCAGTGCAAGTGTCAGAGCAAACTCACAGACAGACAGAAAGGGACAGATGAATAGACAGATATCTGATATTATTGCTTAGGAAAAAGTGTGTGTTCGTGTGTGTGTGTGTGTGTATTATAAATAAATTTTTCCTTCGGTTTAATGGCACCTGCCAGTATTACACTACTACCGCCAGATGGTGGTGATTATGCACCTAAAATCTGTTTGCCAACCTCCAATAGACATAAAACTAGAACTCGTTACTACCTGATGCCAATAAAATGTGTTTCTCTTTACAAAATGGTCGAAACAATTATCTGGCTCAGTACTATTTTTCATGCATAAATAAATTCACAGAGATGATATAGAAATGACATACTTACACACTTATCCCTTAACAATGCTTGACATAAATGTTCAAGGTCAAATTTAGCATACTCTGTCAAAATTAATCACAGTTGGCCTTCACTGTGTGATTACTGATCATCAATTTGAAATAGAATGTTCCACATATAATATAAAGTATATTTTTGTAATATAGAATTATTTCTCACACCACTACCTTAAGCCACCAAACTGTTTGGCTCAGTTAAGTACAGATGTGGGAACTTGGGCATTGTGTACATTTTTAAAGTTTTGGTGAAGTTTCTTGTTGGTTATAATGTAGATGTGTTCGATCAGTGTCCGTTCTCCTGTTTTCAGACCAATCTGCTAATAGAGTGCTATGTTTTTAATCCGCCCTCTTCATCTCTTGGTGACTGGATTGCATGTGATGATTGTAGGCCTTTTTTTATACAGTGCACTTTACCCAGTCTTTTTGGTGTTGTCGGTGGCTGACAATAAATATATATTTGTGTGTGTGTGTGTGTGTGTGTGTGTGTGTGTGTGAGAGAGAGAGTGGTTGTATGGGTATGTTGATGCAAACGTGTGTGCATGTGAAACTGAAAGTGAATGCCAACTCTACTACTCCTACCACAGACTACTCAGTTAATATTACAGCGGAACACGCACCGTTCCTCCCAATCCAAATACTCTTTACAGGACCAGATCTTCGTTTGGTGTTCTTCCTTTGTCTCTACACCTAACAGTTGGTCGTTTCCACTGTTTCTATTTTAAAAGGATTCTATGCAAATTGATTTCTTTTTTCCTCAAATCTCTGGGTAGCTGGTAGGTTTTAGCTGGAATGCGTGTACATGTTCCTCCTCAGGTGCTTCAGTGAGGAACTGCTTTAGAGTTGCTGCTGTTTTAAGCGAATGAGCCCCTGGTTTTAGATCAGGTATAGGATAAGAGATGATACGTGTGTGTGTGTGTGTGTGTGTGTGTGTGTATGTGTGTGTGTGTGTGTGTGTGTGAACAAAATTTTAAAAATCAGTAAATACAAGTAACTATGTCAGTTGGACCTCGTTAAACTTGCAGGTTTCTTGAATATGAGCTGTGCACATCATCCTCTGGAGCCCTGAAACAGAGGCATGGTGTTAAGTTGATATGTCTTTATGAAATAAATGGTTACGCTGTACAAAAGGATTTCAACCCCAGAGATTATTAAGCAAAGCTGTAACAAAAAGCAATTTCTGAAGTGAAATACTGTACCATTGATATAAATGGAAAGATTATTTTAAATCCTTGTAAATAAATCTGTACAAAAAAGAGAAAAGGAAAGATGATGTTAATATCAGTCTATATGATGCAGGAAAATATGGATCTGTATATTGGTGAATAAATCTTGTGCTGTAACATATTTGTGTCTGTGATCTTTATTTACTCATTCTCTCTTACTCATTTGTTGAACTGCTTAATCCTGTTAGGGTCAGAGGCTATCTCAGCTGACACTGGGTGAAGGCAGGGTACACTCTGAACAGCTCACCAGACCACTGCAGGGCACCACACACAACCATTCACACTCACATTCACAGGTAGGGGCAGATTTTAACAGCCAATTTTCCTAATGAGCATGTCTTTGGACTGTGAGAGGAAACTGGAGTACCTGAGGGAAACCCATGCTAGCACGGGAAGTAGATGCAAGCTACATACAGTAACAGCCAAGGCTGGGACTTGAACCTTCTTGCTGTGAGGCAGACGTGCTAAAACCACTACGCCTTGGTAAGTGCCACCCCCCACCCCAATTATTTTTAAAACATAACTGGTGTGTCAAAGCTGAGTTAATTTTCTCTAGCCACATCCAGGCCTAATTACTGCCACTCCTGTTCTCAAACAAGAAATCACTTAAATAGGACCTGTCTAAGAAAGTGAAGTAGACCAAAAGATCCTCAAAAGCTAGACATCCTGCCGAGATCCAAAGAATTTTAGGAACAAATGAGAAAGAAAGTAATTGAGATTTATCATTCTGTAAAATGTTATAAACCCATTTTTAAAGCCAAACACAGTAAGAGCCATTATCCACAAATGTCGAAAACATGGGCCAACCAAAATTACCCTAAGAGTGCAGGGACGACTCATCCAAGAGGTCACAAAAGACCCCACAATAATACCCAAAGAACTGCAGGCCTTGCTTGCCTCAGTTAAGGTCAGTGTTCATGACTCCACCATAAGAAAGAGACTGGGCAAAAATGGCCTGCATGGCAGAGTTGAACAACGAAAATCACTGCTGAGCAAAAAGAACATTTAAGGCTCATCTCAATCTTGCCAGAAAACATCTTGATGATCCCCAAGGCGGTTGGGGAAATACTCTATGGACTGAACAAAAGTTGAGCTTTTTGGAAGGTGTGTGTCACATTAAATCTGGCGTAAAAGTAACACCGTATCTAAAAAAAAAAAAAAACATCATACCAACAGCAAAATATGGTGGTGGTAGTGTGATGGTCTGGGGCTGTTTTGCTGCTCCAGGACCTGGAAGACCTGCTGTGATAAATGGAACCATGAATTCTGCTGTGTTCCAAAAAAGTCCTGAAGGAGAATCCCAGGCCATCTGTTTGTGACCTCAAGCTGAAACGAGCTTGGGTTCTGCAGCAGGATAATGATCCAAACACACCAGCAAGTCCACCTCCGTGGCTGAATTGCAACAATTCTGCAAAGTGGAGTGGGCCAAAATTCCTCCACAGCGCTGTAAAAGACTCATTGCAGTTGTTACTGCTAAGGGTGGCCAAACCAGTTATTAGGTTTAGGGGCAATCACTGTTACACACAAGGCCATGTAGGTTTGGATTTTTTTCTCCCTTAATTAAAAAAAAACCTAAAAACTGCATTTTGTGTTTACTTGTGTTGTCTTTCACTAATATTTAAATTTGTTTGATGATCTGAAACATTTAAATGACAAACATCCAAAAAAAAAAAAAAAAGAAATCAGGAAGGGGGCAAAAATTTTTCACACCACTGTAACCTAAAAATGACTTCAGGGTCAGGTGTAATTCAGTCTTATTGCTCTTATTTTGACTCATTGTGTCAAGAAGAACTCACCTGACCTTAACACCTATACTTTAAATCAATCTACTGTACTATAGTTATTGCAATTGTGTTTTTAGCAAGAATACTCATCATCGCAATGCACAGGATTTGACCTCAGTGGAGATCATGTTGAATCCTCGTATTTCTAAAACGGAGGCATGTCTGTGATTCATTCATTCATTCATTTTCTGAGTCACTTATTCCCAATTAGGGTCGCAGGGAGGCTGGCTCCCATCTCAGCCGACTCTGGGCGAGGGCAGGGTACACCCTGGACAGCTCTCCAGGCCATCGCAGGACCATCAGTCACACAACCATTCGCAATCACATCACACCTAGGGGTGATTTGGAACAGCCAATTAGCCTACTGTGCATGTTTTTGGACTGTGGGAGGAAACCGGAGTAC